>CM066031.1:1140972617-1141250117 GCA_033557465.1 Ichthyophis bannanicus
AGGATCACAGGTTCAAGACTAGTCTATGGCTCAGGAACGATACATCTAGATGTATTAACTTTAACTTACATTTCCAGAGCTGTATCAGCATATGCAACCCTCCCTATCTAGTTCAGCATGAGTCCTCACACTCTGCTGCTACACTGAGAAGCTGTACCAACACAGTGCGGGTATTAACAATGTCCAAGCATAAAGGAGGTCTAAGGGCCAAGTAAGAATTCCAACTGGCACCTATTTTGGACAGTGGGGTCATGCATGTGCGATGAGTGTATCCAGAGAACACAAAGAAGAGCAAAAGCTCTCGCAGCACAGCCAATGATACACAAAGCAAGAGACGTATGTTGGTCACAGGTGTCTTTATTGGTAAACCCCAATGCGTTTCGGCAACACCTTCATCAGGGGGTATAAAATTTAAAAAATAAATATAAATAAAACAGATCAGCATAAGACCAAATATCAATAAATAAACTTAAAATAAAACATAAGATAAAAGCAATAAAACAATATACAGGACAAAGTAAATAAATAGATAAAAAGCATTGTGTAACAGACATTACATGAAGAATGTAGGGCAGAGGATAAACAATACCTAATAGGGTTAGGACAGTAAAATGCAGGTGCAAACACAATAAAAAAAAGGTCCAAATGGATATTATACTCACTGATGCAACCTGTGGTAATCTTTTTAAAATGTGGCTATTTTGACTCTCTTATCTAAAACCATCAAATCCAATAAATAAATAAATAATTAAGTAATAAATAAACCAGAATAAAACAATAATAATGAATAGCCAATAGAGATGGGCTACAACATAAAAATATAGTGACATCATAAAATACAACTTAATTAACTCAAAAGAGCGGTGCCATAACATACTATAGGACACTAGTAAATAATGCTAATAATAATAATAATAACTCATGCCACAAATCAATTAGACAACTCTTACAATGGTTATCTAGGATTCTGTTACATAATGAACCCCAAGAGAGCTCCACTTTCTAAACTAATGCAAAGTATCATAAAGGCAAACATGAATGTTCTATAATGTTTTACATTAAAGTGTGTGCCTTAAAAAAGGGGGAGGTTAAAAATGGATTCTACGGAGTGAATCCTCTGACAAAGCAGTTGATATTGCAGGGGCTGAATGAGTCAATAAAAACAGTGATAATAAATAGTCATTAAATGATAAGGGGCAGTATTGCCATAAACTTATAAAGAGTGCTGCCATAACATACTGACAGACCATGGCAAGGTAATTATCTAGCAATCCAGAATAACTAAATTAGATTATACAAACTATCCTAAGAAAGTGGCAGCAAGACTAAGGGGCATGTTTACTAAATCGCGTTAGTGCAGTTCGCGTAAGTATCCGCGTTAATAACACAAACCCCCAAATAAGGAGATGGGCGGGACAGCGGAAGACCTAACGCGCGTAACAGGAGCTAACGCGCGATACGTGGCGCGTTAGAGGAGTCGCCGTGCGTTACTGCGCATGAAGCATAAGAAGCCATGCAGACATACCTGACCCAGACAGAGCTGTAGCACAATGGTTACTGCAGTGACCACTGATACGGGCAGCATGGGTTCAAGTCCCCAGGCTGCCAGATGCAGAAGGCTGGCTGATGCAGCATCCCGAACATGATACAGTGAGGGAGGGGGCATATATTTTTATACGTCTCGGAGGGGTGCAAGCAAACACACCCACACATCAGATAGTGAGTGAAGGGGGCATGTATATGCTCTGTTCCCCTGGGGTGCAAGCAAACACACCCATACATCATATAGTGAGTGAGGGGGCATGTCTATGCTCCCCTACCATTTGGGGTGCAAGTAAACACACACACACAGTATATAGTGAGTGAGGGGGCATGTCACACCCATGATGCACTGCACATGCAAATTAGCTGTCCACAGATATACACCATGGGGATGCACCCCCACAGAACCACAGCCTGGTAGGGGGGACTGACTGTGTGCACTCCCACAGCACCTCGGCCTGGTAGGGGGGGACTGACCGTGTGTTGCACAGGCACAGAGTGGCTGTCACATTGTGCGGGTACTGTGCTCACCCTGAGGGTGCAGTGAGGCGCCCAGCACCAGGTCCACAGCAACGGCCCTGGCGCAGGTCCAAAGCAGGATATCTCTGTCCGTGTCAGTCTGGTGTGGCCCCCCATCCAAAGCAGGATATCTCTGTCTGTGTCAGTCTGGTGTTGCCCCCATGGTGCTGCCCCCCCCCCCCCCCGGGCCAGGCGTGGCAAACAGGGTCTCCCATCAATGGATCCACATTCTTACCCCCCCCCCCCCCCGCAAAGTGTGTGGGGGGGGGGGGTGGTGGTACAGACATCAACCTGGTCCTGCTGAGGAGCAGACACCCCAGGGGGGCTGTCACTGCAGCTCTTTACACATCCGTAGCACACAGACCTTAGGCATGGACAGGGTGAGCTACACCCCACCACCATCTGACATTCTCCTGCAGCAGGCCTTCAGCTGCTGCACCCTGCAAGGCACTCCATCAGGACACATACCAGCTGCAGACAGTCTGCTAGTTAGGCCATGGTGCATGTGCCCAGGGGAGATGCATGCACCCCTAACTGGGATGCCAGCATACACAGCCAGCAGATACATCAGTGGCTGGGCCCCAAAAGGAAACCCATATCTATCACATGAGAGAAATACCATATAGCACTATGGGGATGCCTAGCCATGCTGTGGTCACCGCACAGTCAGGGTGAGATTGATGTCCCTGCAGGACATACAGCAGTTGCCCTGTCAGTGTAGGTGGTGGCCGGGCACTAATATTTCCCAGTCAGTGCCCTATGCTCTGTGCAGATGCACCCTGACCAGGCCACCCTGTCCGGCCTATACCCATGGTACCTTGCTCCTCATTATGCACATTGGCAGCCCAATACTGGCAACATTGCTGGCAGTGTGGGCTGTGGAAGGGGTTTGCAGCCAGCACACACTGGATAGACTGACAGCCCCCCCCCCCCCCACACCTATGCCAGTATTGTGCTACTATAGAGGTGTTCAGCAGCCATGCCCACCACACCCGTCCTGGGCACAGCACAGGCATGGATATGGTACGCAATACTGTTGGGGGTCACTCCCCAGGGTGGTAAACACTATCAGAGACCAGACCTACAGCACACACCGCAGACATCGGAATGATTGTTATGGTGGAGGTCAATGAGCAAAATGTGCTTAACGTAGGAATTTTTATCTGCCAGTTATCATAGGAAACGTTTGATAGCTGTGTACCATATACCCAGGTGTAGGGTGGCATTGCGAAGGTATGCAACTGCTAGTATTGGGGGATACAGGCAGGGCCCATTGTCCTGCCTCTCCAGGAGGCTCTGGCCAATGGGGCCTGTGGGTGTGTGTCTGGCCCTGTTGGCTGCTGCTTTACAGCAGAGTTTCCCAAATACAGTCCTGGTGTTCCAAACACTGTTCGGGTTTTCATGCTGTCCCTCATACATATGCATGAGCTACATCTGCATACCATGGGGGCGGTGCATAGATATGCAGCACAGGCATTTTTATTAGAGGCAGCATGGAACCTGAACGGTGTGGGGCCCTCCAGGACTGCATTTGGGAGACTCAGCTCTAGGTAATGCGCCTGTTTATGGTGTGTGTGTTTGGTGTGGTAAAATATAGGCGTCTTAACCATGCGTATTTTCTCAGCAAATAAAGGTTTGTCCATAGTAGCACGGTTTAGTTGTGGGAAAAATATGTGGACAGGATTGGCAGTAGCCCCAGCTGGGATTTGAACCTGTGACCCTCTGGTTTTAGAGGCACTGGCTGTGTCCGTTGCACCACACTGTGGCCACAGAGACAGTGCAGTCCCTGGAGATAGGAAACCTGGCCTGATGAGTCAGAAACCCTGCTCTGCACAATTTTACTATGGCCTCATTTACCTTGTATGGGGACAAAGGTGCACGTAACCCTCAGAAAGGGCCTCAGAGAAAGGGGGCACACCCCCATACCCGAGCTGGGCAGCAATGATATCATTGGGCAACATTAGAAACCACTCCCAGGAAAGCTCCGATGAAATGAAATGCTTTTTGAAAGGGTGTACGGAGCGTGGACCCTTCCAAACATCATTCCTTCTTTTTGGAGCTTTCCTGGGAGTGTTTTTATTGTTGCCCATTGCTATCATAGTTTCCCAGCTTAATTATACGTTTTACACTGTTTCTTGTGGTCATTTTGAGGTTTTATTTGAGAGTTTGTTCTGTGCACATGTATCACACTGCTCACGTTTTGTTGGTTTCCCAGATTTTGCTGTACATTGCTGACAGCTAAATGGTTTCTCTCCCCCTTTAACGGCAGGTTTTCATTCGCGTTGGAATTGAGCTCTGCATTTCAGCGCGTTAGTGTGAGGGGAACCTCTCCACGCCCACTCTCCGCCCATTGACCCCTTCTATCCGCCCACTCTCCACCTTCTGCGCTGTTTTAACGCGCCGCGGAGCTTTACGATCGTTAACTACGGTTAACGCGCGTAGTATGACGTTAACGGTCGTTAGCGCGTCGGTACGCGCGTTATACGGCACTTACGGTCGTTAACATCGTATAACGCGCGTTAGTCACGTTTACCGCACTTTAGTAAACATGCCCCTAAGGGTGAGTACCGTTAGTCAAAACATAAAGGAAACTGCGATAAGTAAAATTGAAAGTAAAATGGAGCATTGTGTAAAAGGAATACCGTGTTATTTTGAAACCATGGTATAAAAATACTCATTTGGAATGGAAGTCTAAAAATGAACATCTGGGCCGGACTATTCCAAGTAAAGTGTCACGCATATAAACATCTTGTAGAAATTACCTTTATATCAAAAATGCCTTCTATGTGAAGACCTGTTCTTATTTAAATTTCCCTTTATTGAAAAGTGGTGGGGTGGGGGGAAGGGGGGAGAGGAGAGGGGGAAGGAGAGGAAAGAGAGAAGGGGGGAGAAGGGAAAGGGGGAGGAAGGGGAGGAAAGGGGGGATGGGGGGAGGGGAAGGAAGGAGAGGTGGGAAGGGGAAGAGGAACCAGGTGAAATTTAAAAAATCAAGTAAAAGCACATGACGAACCTGAGCAAACGCTGTATACTTCACAGAGAAGCTTAGAATGTATTTGAAAAATCCTCCAACGGCGCCATAAAGCTATAGAAGCCAAACATATACAAACTATATTTAAACACGTGTTAAAATGCAGAATTTCTTCACATTAAGTGAAAAGTAACATGTCGTGCATATTCAAAGCAGGTATATAAATGCTTAAGGGCAAATGCAGTATTAAACGCTGCATGTATCATCGTTGGGATTTGTAATAATGAGTAAAAAATAACATGTGCACATTTACAGCAGGTATATAGATACTTAGAGGCAGATGCGATATTGAGCGCTGCATATAACGCTTTGGCTAACATAAGTTTGTAATGCATTCAAAAGAACTATCGTATTGAGAGCTAGGCTCACATGGAGGGTGGACTCTGTGAATATTCAATAGAGTCACTGAGGGAGGAGCTATCTTTGGCATCTTACCTGAGGTAGTTGAGAGCGTTTAGCGATGTTCTCCTATTTTCTTCCCAGCAAGAGGAAAGGGAAGCCCAAACGTGGTCGTGACATGGTGGATAACCCTGTGAAAGAGCAGACTTTGTTGAGCGACTGCAAGGGCTTTCTGAGCTTGGATCCGGCAGAGGCTTTGTCTGGCTCAGTGCAGCAGGCAGTGTACCGGAGCACCGAAGGGGCTTTGTTAAGCCCCAAGGAAAGAGCTGGCTGAAAGTGAAGATGATCTGAAACATTTGCTTCTCACAATCAAAGAACATAGTCTCAAAATGTGCCTGCACCTTAATGTAAAGAAGACAAAGATCATGACAACTGGTATAATCAACAGGTTCATCCTTGAAGGAGAAGAAATTGAAATTGTAAACAACTTTAACCTACTTGGATCAACTATCAATAAAGAAGCAACAAGCAGTCAAGAAATCAGACGACGCATTGCTCTTGGCAGAATGGCTATGAAAGATGTAGTTAAGATTCTCAAGAGCAGAGATGTCTCTCTCCATACAAAGATTTGACTTGTTCAAGCCATGGTATTTTCAATAACATCATATGGATGTGAAAGCTGGACAGTGAAAAAGATAGACAGGAAGAAAACTGATGTCTTTGAATTATGGTGCTGGCGGCGAATACTGTGTATACCATGGACTGCCCGAAGAACAAACCAGTCGGTACTAGAGGAGATCAAACCTAAGCTTTCTTTAGAAGCTCAGATGACAAGACTTCAACTTCCATACTTTGGACATATCATGCGAAGCGAGAGATCATTAGAGAAAGACATCATGCTTGGCAAGATAGAAGGTCAACCCAAAAGAGGAAGGCCAGCAATGAGATGGATTGATATTCTTTATTCATTACATTTGATATACCGCTCAGGCCTAAGCATCAGAGCGGTTTACAATAATATAATAATGTCACAGAAAATATGAAAGGAATGCCATTTATATGATAAGACAGAATAAGAGATACAGTGACAGTTAAAGAAAAGAAAGAAGATACAGGAAGGGAGGAAATAGCAGGTTTCATCCACGAGATACCAGCAAAATAATTATGCTCACGATTTTTAACTATTGATCATTCGCCACAGTCTCACGCCTAAGGGCCACGCCAAAGGGCCCTCTGACGAGGCCCGCAGGCGCAGGCCCGCAGGGCGCAGGCATGCCTCAGAAGTGGCGGTTTTAAAGCCGTTGTGCTGGCCTGGTGATTGGCAGCTTGTGGAAGTAAGGAGGAGCTCCCGCCCACACCCTCCGATCGTGGCTGCTGCTCTCCCCGTTCTGCTAGGTGCCTCAGAAGCAGCGGTTTTAAAGCCATTGTGCTGGCCTGGTGATTGGCAGCTTGTGGAAGTGAGGAGGAGCTCCCGCCCACACCCTCCGATCGTGGCTGCTGCTCTCAATAATAATAATAATAATAATAGCAGTCTGTCAACAATGAGCCGCCTGACTGAAGACCAAACACAATTTAGGATAGCTATCCAGAGGGTCGCCATGAGTCGACTCTGACTCGACGCACTTAACAACAACAACAAAGGAAAGAGCAGTCCCCCCATGTCCTGGAAGTGAATTCCTCAGTGGTGTTGCTGCTGTTAAGTGGAGTGTTGATGAGTGCCTTGTGAGCAGTGAACTTTCAGGACTGCCATCATTGATCTCCTCGCCATTGGACCAGACTGTTGGGCGAGGGATAGGGCCCTCCAGGGGAGATGCGGGTGTGGAGAGATCTGCTCAGGTGTTGTTGGAGATGCTGTGACATACCCTGAGAAGCCTGAAGTCCTCTCTAACTATATCTATGGCGACCTTAAAGAATGAAGTATAAAATGTTACTATGGAGTTCCTGCTAAGGTTCAGCGTTTGATTCAGGTGGGAGAAAGGATGGAGGAGTTGGAGCAGTGGACTGCGGGGCAACAAGAACAGTTGATGGCCCAAATTAAAGAGAAGGAAGTTCTGAACCAGAGAATTGATTTTCTTGAAAATCAATCAAGGAAAAATAATCTCCGTTTTCTTAATTTCCTTAAGTGTCCACTGATTGCCTCTGTGGACATAGTTAAAAGATATCTGAGGGAGGTGTTGAAGTTTCCATCTGATAATCTCCCGCCCTTGGTCAAGGCATATTATATCTCTCTTCCACAGGCTGGGAAGCCTTCTCCTATGGGCGAACAAGACACTGCTCAACTTAATTTAACCTCATTCCTGGAATCCTCCTTGGAAGTAGTCACTGATGCCACCACTTTCTTGGCTACATTTGCATTTGAATCTGACAGAGACTCTGTTCTAAAATTATATTTTTGTAATATGAACGTCAGCTTTCTTGGATCATGTATGCATGTATTTCCTGATTTTTCACGATCTACCCAAGCCCATAAGAGGTTTTTTTGGCTTTAAGATCGAGGGTGGAAGCATTGGGGGCTGGATATTATTTGAAATTTCCTTGTAAATGTGTAGTAACTTTGGGGGAAAATATTTGTGTTTTTTTCATCCTAGAATGCTGTCTGAGTTTGTTGCAGCTTGTGAAGTAATGCACATTTCAGCTGTCTTTGCTGGGACACGGTCTCTTGGGACTTGGGGCGGGTTTTTAATGTTTTTTTTCCTAGGTTTGGTAAGGCCTCCTCCCTCTTATGCTGGTCTATCATGGTATTATGAATTTGTGAGATTTGAATATTTCTGTTTTGTGTTGTTTTCTCTTATTTCCTCTTATGTATTGGAGTAATATGTATATTTAAAATGTTGATAAATAATAAAATAAAATAAAAAATAGAGTTACTGAGTTGGTGAGACAGTAAAGAATGTGTGCTGTTGTCCTAAGCTGCAGTCACAGAGTGAGCTCTGGGGGTCTCTTTGCTCCATGCACAGTATGCACATACAGTACAGGCATGTCCATCTCAGGCACATCTACACACAGTATACAGTATCTCATCACTGTCTGCTGATCATTGACCACAGCATTCAGCATGACATTATGTATTACTCCATAACAACAACCAACCTTATGTTTACAGAGACAACATGCTTTGGTTTGACTGACTGTGAATATGGGACACTGACTTATGAATGATCCATGCACAACTCCAGCTGGAGGAATATGCTATAGGATGTCATCTTGATCTCTGCATCGCCTGCTGCCATGTGGGAAGGCAGTGCTTGGAGGTAAATGTTGAGGTGGATGTGTGTGTGTGTGTGGGGGGGGGGGAACAGTCCCATGCATGATTTAAATGTGGCCCTGGTAGGTGGCATAGGCAGCCAGAGGGTATGTTCAGATGCATAGAAGCTCTGAGGGCCTACTCTGTCTCTGCACCTTTTGCATCAGAGGCCCTGCATGACAGCTTCACCCATTCTCCATGGGCACTGAGTGCGACAACCACAAGGACGTTGTTAGAGTAAAAGAGGCTGGGGATGGCAGCGAATGTGTAGCCAGTAACTGTACCATCATCTAACCCCATGTCCAACCTGCCATGCTTCAATGTGCTTTTAGGGGGGGAACTGTGTCCAAAGCATGGGAAAACCAACGTGCTACACGGTCCGTTTTTGGAGTGTCCATGGCCAGGAACATGACATAATATGGGAGTATGAGCATGGCACTATGTTCAGTGCTCACTGCTAGAAGCTGTGTAGGAGATGTAGGCCACTGTGGGACAACATGCACTCGCAGCCCATCTGGGCCACTTTCCAATGCTCTTTTCATTGCATTAGCTGTCCTCAAGTTCAAACTAAAAGGGTACACAAATGAAGAGTAGAGGATTCTGTGTATTGTCCAAGACAGAGCAGTTTGCACAAGCATGACCTAAGTGCACACATCTGCTCACGCTGAGAGGCCACTCTCACTCTGACTGAGCTGGGACCATGCCATTGCTATGTTTGCCCATATTACTATTTAGAGTCAAACTGCAGTGACACAGGCGCTGTTTCTTTATAAAGTCCAGTCACTAGCTAGGCTGCTGGATATCCATGCTGTTTGTACAAAACCAATCCAAAAAACCTCCTCACACAGAGCTGATCACATTAGCAATCCCTCCAAAAATGACAAAAACTAGCTCTTTTCTTATGTAGAGACAGAGAATAAACTGCTAACCATTTCTAAAAGAGATAAGAGGAAAAGACCTCAGTAGCTCACAAAGGCCTAATGGATGCATGGTTTCATTATGACTGAAAAGCCACTTAGCTGGTTCACACTGGGTACAATTTAATATCACCACTTGAACATCATTGGTTATAAAAAAATCTTTTACTCTTATTATTCCAACAATCAGCATTCACATATTCTAAATCAAGGGCAAAAAAGAACATTCAGCTTGGCAGATCATGTACATTCATTTCCACTCCACCAGGTGTTTGGCTTATATGCTACATCAGGGAACAGGACTGCTAACAATCTTAGCCAACTTGACCCATGCCCAAAAATAGCGGCTTGAATAAATAAGAACTGCCATCCACCTTGAAAATACATTCAAGGTGGACAGAGCCAGTACAAGATGAGTACAGTATTGAGACGTGAAATAGATCTTCTCCAGAACCTGGTGAGACATAAGAACATAAGAAATGCCATACTTCGTCAGACCAAGGTCCATCAAGTCCAGTACCCTGTTTCCAACAGTGGCAAATCCAGGTCACAAGTACCTAGCAGTTTCCCAAAAAAACACACAGGTTCCATAATGTTTGTACCGGGGCAAGCAGTGGATTACCTGGATCCTCTTTAATAATGGTTTATGGACCTTTCCTCCAGGAACTTGTCCAAACCATTTTTAAACCCAGCTACACTAACAGCCTTTACTACATCCTCCGGTAAGGAATTCCAGAGTTTGATTACGTGTTGAGTGAAAAAATATTTTCTCTTATTAGTCTTAAATGGGTTACACTGCAGCTTCATTGCATGTCCCTTAGTCTTTCTACTTTTTGATAGTGTAAACAACTAATTCATTAATTTATAGATCTTTGTCATATTTCCCCTCAGCCATCTCTTTTCCAGGTTGAAAAGCCCTAACCTTTATGTCTTGCCTCATAGGGGTATCCTTCCATCCCCTTTACTATTTTGGTGGCTCTTCTCTGTATCTTTTCTAATTCTGCTATATCCTTTTTTAAGATATAGCAACCAGAATTGCACACAATATTCAAGGTGCAGTCGCACCACAGAACGATACAGAGTCATTATAATGTTCTTTTTTTTATTCTCCATTCCTTTCCTTATGATACCTAGCATCCTATTTGCTCTCTTGGCCGCTGCTGCACACTGGGCCGAGGGTTTTAACATGTTATCCACAATGACATCTAAATCTTTTTCCTGGGTGGTCGTTCCTAATGTGGAACCTTGCATTGTGTAAGCATAGTTTGGGCTGTTCTTTCCTAGGTGCATAACTTTGCATTTGTCCACATTAAGTTTCATCTGCCATTTGAACATCCAGTCTTCCAATTTGTCAATATCCTCTTGCAATATTTCACAATCCTCTTGGGTTTTAACAACTTTGAATAATTTTGTGTCATCTGCAAATTTGACTACCTCACTCATTGTTCTCATTTCAAGGTCATTTATGAATATGTTAGAAAACAGCGGACCTAGCACAGATCCCTTGGGTACTCCACTTTTCACCTTTCTCCATTGGGAAAATTGGCCATTCAACACTACACTCTGCTTTCTATCTTTTAACTATTTCCTGATCTACAATAGTACACTGCCTCCTATCCCATGACTTTTTAACTTCTCCAGGAGTCTCACATGAGGGACCTTGTCAAAGGCTTTCTGAAAATCCAGATACACTATATCGACCGGCTCACCTTTGTCTGCCTGTTTATTCACACCTTCAAAATAGTAGTATAGTAAGACAAGACCTTCCTTGGCTAAAGCCATGTTAGCTTTCTCCCATTAAACCATGACTATCTATATGTTTCGTAATTTTGTTCTTTATAATGGTTTCTATCATTGTGCTTGGTACTAATGTCTGGCTCACTGGCCTGTAGTTTCCTGGATCACCCCTGGATCTCTTTTTAAAAATTGGCATTACATTGATCATTCACCAATCTTCAGGTACTACCGATGAATTTAATGGTAGTTCACAGATTACTGATAGTAGTTCTGCAATCTCATATTTCAGTTCTTTCAACACTCTTGAATGTATACCATCCAGTCCAGGTGATTTGCAACTCTTTGTTTTATCAAATAGTTGTAATACATCTTCCCGGTCTATCAATATTTCTTCCATTTCTTCTGAGTTATCACCTTTAGATACCATTTCAGTCATGGGTAACATCCCTACATCTTCCTCAGTAAAGACCGAAGCAAAGCATTCATTCAGTCTCTCTACTAAGGCCTTGTCCCCTCTTAGTGCCCCTTTTACCCCTCTATCATCTAATGGTCCAACTGACCTTGTCACAGGGGTTTTTTTTGCTACGAATGTACTTGAAAGTCTTTTTTACGTTTTTTCTTCCACAGCAAGCTTCTACTCAAATTCTCTCTTTGCCTGCCTTATTAGTGCCTTGTATCTAACTTGCCAGTGCTTATGATGTTTACAGTTTTCATCTTTAAGTTCATTTTTCCATTTTCTGAAAGATGCTATTTTGGATACAACAGCGTCTCTGACCTCACCTCTAAACCATGTTGTCAGATTTTTGTACTTCCTTCCACCATTCTTAAAGCATGGAATACAGCTAGTCTGGGCTTCCAAAATAGTATTTTTAAACAATGTCCATGCTTGATGTAAATCTTTTACCATTACAGATACTTCTTTTAGTTTTTTATTAACTGTTTTCCTCATTTTATCATAGTATCCCTTTTGAAAGTAAAAAGGTAGTACTATGGATTTCCTTGCCCTCCTTCCTGCATTTAAGAAATCATATGCGATCATGCTATGATCAATATTACCAAGTGGCCCAAACAGCTTTATCTCTTCCACCATATCTTGTGTACCACTAAGGGCTAGGTCCAAAATGGCTTCCCCTCTTGCCAGTTCATGAACCAGCTGCTTCAAGAAGCAGTCATTTATTTCATCTAGAAATTTTATCTCCCTAGCATATCCTGCCACGACACTGACCCAGTTGATACCAAGGTAATTGAAATCACCTATTAAATGGGGGATAAGACATTTTTCAGGTATGTGAGTGAGAAAAGGAAGGGCAAAAGTGGTATTGTCAGACTCAAGGGTGAAGGGGAGGAATATGTAGAAGCTGATGAGGATAAAGCGGAATTGCTTAACAAATATTTCTGTTCTGTGTTCACTGATGAAGAACCAGGAGCAGGACCTCAGAAAACACCCACAAACAGGAAAAGAAGTGAGGGACATCTTAAACAATTTTCAGAAGACTGTGTTCATGAGAAACTAGCTCAACTTAAAGTAGACAATGTAATGGGACAATATGGGATACATCCTAGAATACTGAGTGAACTTGCAGACGTTCTAGCAGCTCCACTGACTGACCTTTTCAGTGCCTCATTGGAGTCGGGAGTGGTTCCAAAGGACTGGAGAGAGGCTCATGTGGTGCCTTTACACAAAAGCAGAAGTAAGGATGTGGTTGAAAACTACAGGCCGGTTAGTTTAACTTCGGTGGTGAGTAAATTATTGGAAACACTGCTGAAAGAGAAAATAGTGAGGTTTCTGAGGTCCAGCAGATTACAGGATCCGAGGCAGCATGGATTCACCAGAGGCAGGTCTTGTCAGACAAATCTGATTGATTTCTTTGACTGGGTGACCAGGGAGTTGGACCAAGGGAGAGCCCTAGATGTGATGTATTTAGATTTCAGTAAAACCTTTGACACTGTTCCTCACAGGCAACTTATAAACAAACTGAGCATCCTAGGGATGAACCCTAAAGTTGCTGCTTGGTTTAGAAATTGGTAATGTGGAAAGCGACAAAGAGTACAAGTAAATGGAGCTCACTCTGAGGAGAGGGATGTTACCAGTGGTGTGCTCCAGGGATCTGTCCTTGGTCCGATTCTTTTTAACATCTTTGTTAGTGATATAACGGAAGGGCTGTTGGGTAAGGTTTGCCTCTTTGCGAATGATACCAAAATCTGCAATAAAGTAGACACCCAGGAAGGTGTAGATAACATGAGGAGGGATCTAGCTAAGCTTGAAGAATAGTCTAGAATTTGGCAGCTGGGATTTAATGTTAAAAAATGTAAGGTCATGCATTTGGGCTGCAGCAATCCAAGGGAGAAAATAGTATAGGGGGTGAAGTACTTTTGTCCACTAAAGAAGAGCAGGACCTAGGCGTGGTTGTGTCTGATGATCTTAAAGTAGCTAAACAGGTAGAAAAGGCGATGGCAAAAGCTAGAAGGATGCTTGGGTGCATATGGAGAGGAATGGATAGCAGAAAAAAGGAGGTGATAATACCTCTGTATAAGTCTTTGCTGCGACCTCATTTGGAGTATAGTGTGCAATTCTAGAGACTGCACCTTCAAAAGGATGTGAACAGGATGGTGTCGGTGCAGAGGGTGGCTACTAAAATGGTTAGTGGTCTTCCTTATAAAGCATATGAGGACAGACTTAAGGATCTTAATATGTAAACCTTAGAGGAAAGGGGGGATAGAGTTGATATGATTGAGCTGTTTAAATACCTCCATGGCATAAATGTTCAGGGGGAGAGCATCTTTCAATTGAAAGCAAGTTCTGCTACGAGGGGACATGGGATAAGGGTGAAGGGGGATAGATTCTGGAGTGATATGCGGAAATATTTCTTTACAGAAAGAGTGGTGGATCCGTGGAATAGTCTCCCAGTGGAGGTGGTAGAGATGAGGACAGTATCTGAATTCAAAAAAGCATGAGACAAACACAGAGGATCTCTAAAGGAAAAAAGGGGACTGCTGTAGTTGTTGATATGGAAGGACAGACTAGATAGGCCATGTGGTCTTTTTCTGTCATCATATTTCTATGTTACTATTATTATTATTACTGTGCTGTAACTTTTGTTAGTTTCCCTGATTTCTTTGAGCATTTCATCATCCATTTGTTCATTCTGACCAGGAGGTCGGTAGTACACCCACACCACCATCACCTTCCCCTTTTTACATGGAATTTCTATCCATACAGATTCTACAGTGTATTTTGTTTATTGTAACACTTTAATCCTGTGAGACTAAATGCCCTCTCCAGCATAGAGCGCAACTCTTCCACCAATTTGATCTACTCTATCATTGCAATATAATTTGTAACCAGGTATCATAGTGTCCCACTGGTTGTCCTCCTTCCACCAGGTCTCTGAGTTACCAATCATATCTAACCTCTCATTTAGTGCTATATATTCTAATTCTCCCATCTTATATTTTATACTTCTAGCATTTGCATAAAAGCATTTTAGAAGTCATATTTTATTCATATTAATCTGGTTATTGGTAGGCAGGGGTAATTTGGAATCTTTAAGCTCTGTCTGCTCTGTACTTAAGGGCATTTGGGTTACTTTTGTTTTTATTGGAACCTCTCTGTCAATATGCCCCAATCTTTTGATAGTATCCTTCACAGATACATCGTTCTGAACCATGCACTCTTGGGCGACTGCTGTCTTTCCCCTATTATTTAGTTTAAAAACTGCTCTCTCTTTTTTAAAGGTTAGTTCCAGCAGCCTGGTTCCATCCCATTTAAGGTGGAGCCCATCTCTTTGGAAAAGCCCCTCCTTTCCCCAGAATGATCCCCAATTCCTAACAAATCCAAAACCTTCTTCTTTGTACCATTGTCTCATCCACACATTGAGACTCCAGACCTCTGCCTGCCTATCTTTTGGGTACTGTATGTGGAACGGGAAGCATTTATGAAAATACTACACTGGAAGTTCTGTATTTCAACTTCCTAACTCAAAGCCTAAACTTGGCCTCCAGAATTCCCTACTGCACTTTCCTATATCATAGATACCAATATGTACCAAGACAGCAGACTCTTCCCCAGTGCTATCTAGGTGGTGTGTGAGGTCTGCTACCTTCGCACCAGGGAGGCATGTTACCAGGCAATCCTCACGTCCACCAGCCATCCAGCTATCTACATGTGTAATGATCATATCCCCAACTATAATGGCTATCCTATCCTTCCCCTCATGGGTATATGGCCCTGAAGAAACCTCCTCAGTGTGAAAGTTTTACATCACCTGGAGGACAGGTCCTAGCTATAGGATTACTTATTTATTTATTTTATTTATTTAACAATCATTTATATCCCGCATCTTCCAGAGTTCAGTTGCGGTTTACAATAAAACAAAATCCACAAAGCATGAGTTTGGTTTTACATCGAACATTATGTAACAATAAACAATATATTGGTTAACAGCATAGGCTAATACATAACAGCATAAAACTTGCTTTTAAACTATGTACAATAAACTATATACAGATAAACTATATACAGATACAAGTAGTGGTACTTTAGGGTTTAATCATAGTGTTTTAGTTCAGTGGTTTTTCTGTTAAATTGTAGGATTTAGTATTACTCAGTCAGGTGATTTTAGCCGTTATCTGAGTAAATCGAAGGATTATCTATGTTGCCGTAGTGCATGGAGAATAGATAGGTTTTTAGTTTTTTACGGAGTTCCATAATTTCGTTTATAGATCGTAGGTCCTCTGGAAGGGAATTCCAGGTGGATGGGGCTGCATGAGAGAAAGCTCTGTTGTTAGTTAATTTATTTGCTTTTATGAAATCATGAGGAGAGTTTAGTTTATTTGAGTGTCCTTTTCTGTGTGTAGTTTTTTGAGGTTCCATACTGATTAGGTTGTTTAGTGGGATTGGGGCCATGTGATTTAATGCTTTAAAAGTAGTTATTGTAGTTTTATATATTATCCTGCTTTGAATTGGCAACCAATGAAGGGAAGCTAGTATTGGTGTTATGTGCTGGAATGAGTGTGCTTTCATTATAATTCTAGCTGCTGCATTTTGTGCTAGTTGGATTCTTTTGATATTTTGTTTTGTTATTCCTAGAAGAATTAGGTTAGCAAAATCAAAGTGCGGGGTTATTGTAGCCTGGATTATATTAATGAAGTCTTGTAGGTGTACTAATGGGCGAAGTTGTTTAAGGATTTTGAGTTTAAAATATATTTTCTTTATAGTGTTTCTGATATGAGTAGTCATCGTCAGATGTGTGTCTAATATAACACCTAGGTATCTTATTTCGTTTTTTATTTTAATGTCATGATTTTGTATTGTTATGTGGGTTGGAGGGATATATGACTGGTTTTTTGTTACAATTAGGACTTCTGTTTTTGAATGATTAATGTGGAGGTTTTGAGCTTTTAGCCAGGTTGTTATTTCATTGAAACAATCTGATAGTTGTTTTATTGGTAAGTTAGGAATTGTGAAAGGGATGTACATCATTATATCATCTGCATATAGATGATAGTATACTCCAAATTTTTTAAAAATATTGAAGACTGGTTTAATGTAAATATTGAACAGGAGGGCTGAAAGCGCAGAGCCTTGTGGGAGTCCAATTTCTTGTTTATAAATGGTTGATGTTTGGTTGCCTATTCTTACATTTTGTGTTCTGTTGTTTAGATAAGAGGTGAACCATTTGTGTACAGTGGCATTTATTCCTATTTGTTTCAGGTTATTAAGCATTATAGTGTGGTGAACACTATCAAATGCTGCCGAAATATCAATAAATAGGAGTATAAATGCTTGTTTGTGATTGTCAATCCCTCTCAGTAGTACGTCTGTTAAGACTGTTAAGAGTGTTTCAACTCCATGTTGAGGTCTAAATCCATATTGGTGTTCATCAAGTGGGTAGGATGAGTCTAGGTATTCTTGTGTCTGGATTTGTACCACTTTTTCTATTATTTTAGCCAAAAAAGGGATACTTGAGATAGGTCTGTATGATTTTGGAGATGTTTTGTCAAGCGTGTTGTTTTTGAGAATTGGGCGGATTTGAGCATGTTTAAGCATGGATGGGAGGTGTCCTTGATGTAATGAGAGGTTGATTATGGGGAGAATGTATGATAGAAGTATTGGAAGTGTGCTTTTTATCCATGTTACAGGGCATGGATCAAGAAAGGAGGTTGTGGTGTTGAGATTGGAAATGATATTCTTTAGTGAATCTTTTGATACTGAATGGAAGTCTGACCATTCATCTGAACAATGATGAAACGTATTGATATAGTCTAGGTTCATTCTAGGTTGTGTAGATTTGTTTTGATAGTGTTTGGCTAGGGTTTGTACCGAAATATCGGTGATTTCATTGTTAGATGTTTGGGGATTATTAGTTAGATTTCTAACAATGGTGAATAGTTCTCGTGGTCTGTTATAAGATTTTGATAGGATTGCCGCATAATAAGATTTTTTTGTGCTATCTAAAGTATCCTTGTATTTTTTAAGATAGTTGTTATATATTTCCTTGTTAATGCATGATTTGGTTTTGCGCCATTTGTGCTCTATTTTTCGTAGTTCTTTTTTCATTTGTTTTAGCGTGTTGTTGAACCAAGGTGTTTTGTTTATTTTTGAATTAGTGGGCTTTTTGATTCGTTGATCACGTATGGCTGCATTATTAATTGTGTCATGCCAGTTTTTGACGGCTTCATCTAGATTTGTTGGGGATGGTGAGAGGTAGGGTATTGTTGTATCTAAGAATTCAATTTCATTAAATTTTTTGAATTTTGTAGTAGGATCACTTCGTGTGTTTTTATTAGTGTTGTTAGTACTTCCTGCCATACCAGTGTGATGCTCTCCTGTTATGGTGCATGCCCTTCCTCACATTTAGTGTGGCTGGTGAAAAGGGATACTTGTACATGTGGTGACTATTATGTCCATGAAGCACACAATGTGCCTGCACATAGCAGAGCTATGTGATAGAACTCTGCATTCTTCATAGTTGCAAAAGTAGCATATAGGTGCTCAGATTGTGAGGTGCATCCTAGGAAATAAAGGGGCTAACCAATACTGGCACACATAGCCATATTGCAGCCATAGTGGTGACCCTGATCACTAGAGCATTGCCCAGTACCTGCATGTCTTGTATGATGAAGGAGCAAGTGTACATGCCCCTCAGAGAGAGCAGGATGGTCTGGGATAGACCTCACGGATCATGAATGAAGTTTGAATTTGGCATATGTGCAAACGTCAAGCAGATCATAAGGGAACACATACCCTGTAGATGTGCTAACTCAGGGATTAATACCAAACTGCAGCCCAGTGGACCTCTGTGTGCAAATGTAGTTTGGATTAGGAGGTATAGTGGAGGTAAGGCATCTTGCTCTCACATCTAAAACTTAGCTTGGCCTTTGGATGGGAGATTGATACTGCTGCTTTGTGTATGTTATGCAGATGCAGTTCTGAGTGTCTAGTACAATTCTTACTGCCTGTGTACCGCTGCATGCAGGCTCTAGTGGTTTTCAACTATCTCAAAATTTCCCTGCAATGTTGTTTCAAGTCATAGGTTTAAGCCATTATAGGAGGGACCTATAGTCTGGTTTATTCCAGAGAGTGCTGTGGCACAAGATGTAGAGATATAGCCAAATGGATAGAACACTGGTTCAGTAAGGTCAGGGTTCAAATCCCACTTGGGAAAGTCACTTCACCCACCTTTGTCTTGGAAGAAAGGCCTGGCAATCTACTTCTGGGTTACCAAAAATCAGCATTGACATGAGGGCATATATTGTTATTAGTCTGTTTTTATGTGTTAAGATTGGACATTCGGTCTGCAAGTATGCACATTGCAATCATACCCATCTGACAGCATGACTTCAGTGGCTCTGCTGCAGCACATTGCAAAGGGTTGTACATCTTCACCCTGTAGATGCATGACACATGAGTTGTAAATGACTGGAAATGTTTGTGATAACTGTGAATGAACTGCTCCATAAGAACATAACATAAGATATGCCATACTGGGTCAGACGAAGGTCCATTGAGCCCAGTATCCTGTTTCCAACAGTGACCATTCTAGGTCATACGTACCTAGCAGTTTCCCCAAAAGACACAGGTTCCACAATGCTTAGTCTTAAATAGTTCACCCTGTAGCTTCATTGCATGTCCCCTAGTCTTCCTATATTCTGATAACGTAAACAATCGATCTACTTTTACCTGTTCCACTTCATTAATTTATAGACTTCTATCATATCTCCCCTCAGCCGTCTCTTTTCCAGGTTAAAGAGCCCTAACCTTTTTAGCCTTTCTTCATAGGGGTATCCTTCCATTCCCTTTACCATTTTGGTGGCTCTTCTCTGAACCTTTTCTAATAACACTATATCCTTTTTAAGATACAGCGACCAGAATTGCACACAATATTCAAGGTGCAGTCGCACCATGGAAGGATACAGAGACATTATAATATTCTTTGTTTTATTTTCCATTCCTTTCCTTATGATACCTAGCATCCTATTTGCTCTCTTGGCCGCTGCTGCACACTGGGCCGAGGGTTTTAACATGTTATCCACAATGACATCTAAATCTTTTTCCTGGGTGGTCGTTCCTAATGTGGAACCTTGCATTGTGTAACCATAGTTTGGGTTGTTCTTCCCTAGGTGCATAACTTTGCACTTGTCCACATTAAATTTCATCTGCCATTTTGATGCCCAGTCTTCCAATTTATCAAGATCCTCTTGCAATTTTCCACAATCCTCTTGGGTTTTAACAACTTTAAATAGTTTTGTGTCATCTGCAAATCTGATAACCTCACTCGTTATTCCCTTTTCCAGGTCATTTATGAATATGTCAAAAAGCAGCGGACCCAGCACAGATCCCTGGGGTACACCACTATTCACCTTTCTCCATTGGGAAAATTTACCATTTATCCCTACCCTCTGCTTTCTATCTTTTAACCAGTTCCTGATCCACAATAATACACTGCCTCCTATCCCATGACTCTAGTTTTGCCAGAAGTCTCTGATGAGGGATCTTGTCAAAGGCTTTCTGAAAGTCCAAATACACTATATCAACCGACTCACCTTTGTCTACCTGTTTATTCACACCTTCAAAAAAACATAACAGATTAGTAAGACAAGATCTTCCTTGTCTAAAGCCATGTTGGCTGTCTCCCATTAAGCCATGACTATCTACATGTTCAGCAATTTTGTTCTTTATGATGGTTTCTACCATTTTTCCCGGTACGGACGTCAGGCTCACCGGTCTGTAGTTTCCCGGATCACCCCTGGAACCCTTTTTAAAAATTGGTATTACGTTCGCCATCCTCCAGTCTTCAGATATTACAGATGATTTTAATAATAGTTCACAGATTACTAATAGCAGGTCTGCAATCTCATATTTCAGTTCTTTCAATACTGGAGGAGTGGCCTAGTGGTTGGGGCAAGGTACTTCAGGCTGGAAGGTCAGGAGTTCAAATCCCACTAGAGGACAGCAACCTTGGGCCGGAAGGACTGGGGTTTCTAGTCCCACAGGTGCTCCTTGTGGTCTTGGGCAAGCCACTTAACCCTCCATAGCCCATGTTCCCTGTAAAATAGTTATCTCCAAGTTATAATGCCCTGTTCAATGTAATTTCAGTTTGTTCAATGTAAACGACACTGATGCAGAATAGCGTGGTATATAAGAGAATATAAATAAAATACTCTTGGATGTATACCATCCGGCCCAGGTGATTTGCTACTCTTCAGTTTATCTAATAGTTGGAATACATCTTCCCGATGTATTGATATTTCCTTCAATTCTTCTGCACCTTTAAATACCACTTCAGTCATGGGTAACATCCCTACATCTTACTCAGTAAAGACCAAAGCAAAGAATTCATTCAGTCTCTCCGCTATCACCTTGTTGCCTCTTAGTGCCCCTTTAACTTCTTTATCATCTAATGGACCAACTGACTCTCTGACAGGTTTTTTGCTACAAATGTACTTGAAAAAGTCTTTATTACATGTTTTTCCTTCTGCAGAAAGCTTCTACTCAAATTCTCCCTTTGCCTGCCTTATCAATGCCTTGCATTTAACTTTCTAGTGCTTGTGCTGTTTCCAGGTTTCATCATTTGGCTCTTTTTTCCATTTCCTGAAAGATGCTTTTTTGGCAACAAGAGCCTCTCTGATCTCACCTTTAAACCATGCTGGCAGTTTTTTGGACTTCCTTCCACTTTTCTTAAAGTGTGGAATACAGCTGGTCTGGGCTTCCAAGATAGTATTTTTCAACAGCACCCAAGCTTGATGTAAGTCTTTAACCTTTGCAACTGCTCTTTTTAGTTTTTTCTTAACTATTTTCCTCATTTTATCATAGTCTCCCTTTCAAAAGTTAAAAGGTAGTACTGTGGATTTCCTTACCATCCCTTTTCATTAATTAGATCAAACGCGATCATGCTATGATAACTATTGCCAAGTGACCCCATATGCATATGTGTCAGGAAGATTGTATGGTGGTTACAGCAGCTGTGACATCCAAATAAATGGTAATAGACCTTCCCTGTGGCACAGAAACTATTTTTCACTCATACTACAACTGAGGTTAGCTGCATTTGTGAGGTTACATTAGGTACACTGGGACAGCAAGGTCATACAGCACTCTCATCTTCCCCATCTGTCCTTCAGCCCATCCATCAGCATATATCCACCATGTTCACGCATGTATTCTCCTGCCAGCTGCTACACCATGGCCCACACATTAAAATTATACTCATTAAGACGTATCACTCCCACCTCTCCTGTGGCTGATGTGCATGTCACCACTTCTACCTGTCATTCTTTTTATGCCCACATGGTCGCCATGCTGGCACCTCCAGGGCACACTTCTACCCAATACTATTCCAGCCACTGACATTACAGCAGGTTACATGAGAACTCCTCACTGTGCAGTCAAACTGCTTCCCACATTATCCTCACATTCTCTGTCTAACATGTAAAGGACATATGGATATGACATGTCCATCAGCTATTAGCTTTGCCCCCATCAAGCAGCTCAGAAGTGACTGGCAGATAGGCTTTCTTATCCTGCATTAAGGCAACCAGCCTTATCAGGCATTAAGATGCACGCTTGGCACCCTTACCGCCCGATGTCCTTTTACCGCCTGATAACCAGCCGCTAGCACACTTACCGCTAGAATGCTTAGATCCTTCCCTGGCCTTTAATACACATTGGGACCCTTAACAATGCTGTTTTGTACTCATAAATGGTGTGCCCTTAGCAGTCCTTAGTAAACATACCCCTAAGACATCTAAAGTGTAAATTTAACAGCCTTCTTAAATTGAAGGTGATATTCAACTGGTAACCAATGTTCTTCTAACAAGCAAAACTCTTTTTATCAAAAGTTAAGTGGCAACTGTGTTTTGTTATAACTGTAAATTAATATAAACAACCCAATAAGTCTATTTAAACTGCACACATCAGAAAAAGACCTATATATTCTGCAAAAAAAATGTTTTCTTGTTAGACTGTATTGCCACCATTACCTCAGTGTCAGCTAGATTAATTCATAAGTCCATTTTAATCTGTTTATTAAACTAATAAAATGTCCATAGAACAATTATTCTTGAATATCCATCTCAAATCATCATCATCAAACCCCTCACAATGTTGTGTTTCGAACTTTAGCTTCAGATCTTACAGTTCTGCTTCAGGAGAAGTCATTTAAACAGTACTTATCTGTTGAAGTCAGTCATACAAAGAAATTATGCTGCTAATATCCGTAGCCTCTTCTTAGCCTCATACATTTCTGGCTTTGTTTACCATCATTCTTGATTCTTTATCTGATCTTCCATTTTAAAATGGCTATGGCATTTTTTGATCAAATGACGTCACCACGGGATCACCAAATTTAAAGATCCCATGCCATACCAAACCAGAGAAAACCATTTCAGCTTGGAAATGAAACCATTAGTGGTCACCATTTGCAATGAAAAATATCCAATATTGCTCATTATCAGTGTAAACGGTGACACTTGAAGGTTTAAATTAGAACAAAATATTTGACCAAACTTATATCCCTTATGTACAAGAATCCCCTTAGGGTGTGATACAAACTCTAGTAGTGAGCATTCTAGCAGTAAAAAAAAGGAATAAGAGAATAAAAAACCCTTGAGTCTATCAATGAGATCGTCACATCAAGCTTTTTCCAGCTCATCCTCCCTCCTTTAGAGGAACTGACAGCTTGAATTGGGGCTTCTTGTCTTATCATTGATATTTAATTTTATAAAAGGGCACACTTTCTGAAAACGTTTGGTTACGCCCTTCTGATAGGTTTCATTTATAGTGTACCATGTGCTAGATAACTGTTGACACATTTTCATATATAACGTATGGTATTAATATGATTAAATTCACAACTATTCCAGGTTGTAACTTTCATCTAATGATATTCCAATTACATTGTTTTAAATACATGTATGAAGATTTCATTTTAAAAAGGCCAGCATACAATATAAATAGCCTAAATAGATCACACGGAATAGTTTGAGCTGCTAATCTTTATGCTAATTACAAGGGCTGCACCGGGTGACTTTTATAGTATCATGAAGGCTGAATTTGAAGTACCTCTGTAATAATAGTACTTGCCTAGTAATTATTTGATCAGTAGGTGGTTGAAGAGTTTTTTATGTTCCTATTTCACTACACTTTTTTTGATTGTACTGCTGACATCATTAGCCCCTTAAATAAGATTTCAAATGGTTTTCTTGCCTGTGCAAGCCTACAAAATAATCAAAGGACTAAGCTGAAGTCACTTAAAAAAACAGGTGTTGAGCAGTTTAATAATTCTTCACAGAGACCTAGTCCATGTAATAAATACATGTTACCATTTTATTCAGGTCTTGAATAATTGAAAATCGGGCTACATCAGAACTATCCCAAATTAGGCATGGACAAATTTCCTCCATCTCAAATCAAATCTAGGTTTCAAAGGTCAAAATTCTCCATTGAATTTAACAGCATAGCCTAGCGGTTGGAGCAGGAGATTGAGGATCTAGGAAGGCAGGGTCCACGCTACGTTCCTCTCACTATTGTTCCTTCTGACCTTGGGGAAGTCATTTTGTTCTCCATCATTTGGGGCTTTTGAAATTGAATTAACTCATGTTGTCAGCAAATAATGTGTTTGTTCTCAAATAACTTGTCATATTTTCTAATACTGTAAGTTATTTCTGTTTTTTCTTAGGGAAAAAATTCAGGCTTAAGTTGAGAAAAAAGTAATGAGCTTCACTGCCTAAAAATTCATGTAAAGCAGATCAGTACTATAGCAACAAGGTAGTGTGATTTTTTATATTTTAAAGAAAATCTGCATGCCATACTACTCCATGAAAGTTAGCTAAACTTCAAGAGGCATAGCTGACATCTCCCAGGAGCATTGCCAGAGTAAAGTAGATGCAAGGTTGTGCAGTATGTTCCCTAAGCCAATCGTCAAAATATCAGACTCAGGGTAAAACATCTCCAAGTCCCATCCTGGCCACCTATTGAATGTTAAAAATAAAATGGTAATTCTGCTCTTTTCCTCTAAAAACTATTCATATTCCTAACCAAAGGATATATTAAAAAAAACTGTGTTCCAGTACAACATTCACTTGGGGAGTTGCTTCCACCCCCAACCCATCAGCTTACTCTTACAGACAATGAGTCAAAAGGGGGGAAAAAGCAATTACAACTCACATCTTCTCCATTGTTGCTATAATATCAAGAGTCACCGGCTACCCCAAAGCAATCTTTTGCCCTACACTTGAAGAACAAAAAGGAGCTAGTCAAACCAACATGAAAAATGGCCCAGGAGGGAATAAAAATCACTCTTGACCCATTTTAATCTATAATCTTAGGGGGTTAGCTGCAAGAGATCAAGGTTGGAGGCAGCCCCATGGGGTGGTTGGTATATTTTTAATGGAATAAGCTTTTTGTTTGGGGCAAGGCTTATTATCATGGAAAGTGAATTAATCACCTTTACATTATAAGGAATATTTATATACCAGGTCTAGAGTGTAAGCTCTGATGAGCAGGACTCTCTGACATGTACGAGTGTTCAGTGCCTTGTAGCGCTATACAAATGATTAGTGATAGTAGTAGTGGTTGGGCCCCTGTTGATTTTGACCAGGGTAGTGGGACACATTATAGGGCAGTGGATCCCAACTTAAGGCCTGGGGATCCCTGGAGGTCCATGAGAACATAATAGGGGGTCTACAGGATACAGAAAAAGCAAAAAATAAAGTATTTTCATACTGTTATAATCCATGTGAGCAGAATAGAGAGTTTTCTGTAAAAGCAGGATTAGTAGTAGCTCTGGACATGTCTTTAACAGCATAAGTAGGGAAATATGTTCATTTATTTATTTAACACGTTTTTTTATTCTGCTTTATCATTTCAGTCAAAGCAGTTTACATTGTAACTTAAACTTGATAATGTACCTTAAACAGGGACATTGAAAACTTGGATTTTCTGAAGCAATGGAGGTTTAAGTGACTTGCCCAAGGCCATTTTTGAAACATAAGTGGCAATAGTGTGCCCTACTGTGAAATAGGGTGCCTTAATGTGCAATAGCACACACTATTCGTACATGCATAAAGGTGTGCACTATTGCACAATAGGGCACACTATTAAAAAATGACATTTTTTACCTGCCTACCCCTAAGCATTAGCAGCTGCTGGAGGCTGAGGAAGTAGCAGCTGTGGGGAACGGGGTCAGAAGTAGCTGCTCAGGCCTGTAGCAGTAGTGGCCATAAGAGAGGTTCCTAAACATACTAGAATGTGAAGTGCTTGTGGAGGTAGGGACAGCAGTGAAGGCAGTAGGGGTATGATCTGAGGCAACTGTGGATACTGAAATGCAAGAGCATTGGGAGCACAATCAAACTGTATTTCAGTATCTATAGTTGAAGAGAAGGAGAGATAATCATGGTGGGGGACTAGCTGTGGGAGAAAGATTTCTGTAGACTGGATGGAGGAGGGGAGAAAGAGAGTGAGGCTCATGTGGACTGTCTGGAGGGAAGAGAGAGTAGCAGGACTGGCTAGGGAGAGAGAGAGAGAGAGACTAGATGGAACTGGCAGGCAGGTAGAGACAGAAACTTATTGGGGAGAAGGAAAGAGAGAGAGACTCTGTGGAGTATGTCTGAAGAAATAGAAATTGAAGGGGGAGCGACAAAGACTGGTGGAGACTGGCAGAAGGTGAAGAAAGAGAGAAAGAAGCTATTAAGAACTGTTTGGGGGAGGGGTGAGGAAGAGATAGAGAGAGAAAGTGCTGAGACAGTAATGAAAAGAGATAAAACTGGGCTTGTGAGAACAGACATCACTGGGGGAGTAAGGAAGAGTAGTGTGGATGAACTGAGTCCACACAATCAAATAGTTGGCAACCTCTGTTATAGGGTTTTGTAGTCCTTTCAGCTCTATTTCCTGGGATCAAGATTCACCCCCTTCTTGCAATGCAATGCAATGTGTGTCTTTGAGTCAGTCCTGACTCCTGGTGACCCAGAAGCTCCTGGGTTTTCTTGGTGGTGTCACTGGAGGTAGATTGCCAGGCCTTTCTTCTGAGGCAATGGAGGGTTAAGTGGCTTGCCCAGGGCCACAAGGAGTGCTAGTGGGAATTGAATGCTGGTTGCTTGGTTACCAAGCCAGTGCTCTAACCACTAGTCTACTCCTCCACTATCCCCTTCTTATAAGAACATAAGAACATAAGATATGCCATACTGGGTCAGACCAAGGTCCATCAAGCCCAGTATTCTGTTTCCAACAGTGGCCAATCTAGGTCATACGTACCTAGCAGTTTCCCCAAGGGACACAGGTTCCACAATGCTTGTATTGGTTCAAGCATTGATATCCTGGGTCCCTTCTTAATAATGGTTTATGGACCTTTCCTCCAGGAACTTGTCCAAACCTTTTTTAAACCCAGCTACACTAACAGCCTTTACTACATCCTCCGGTAACAAATTCCAGAGTTTGATTACACGTTGAGTGAAAAAATATTTTCTTTTATTAGTCTTAAATAGTTTACCCTGTAGCTTCATTGCATGTCCCCTAGTCTTTCTATATTCTGATAAGGTAAACAATCGATCTACGTTTACCCGTTCCACTCCGTTCATTAATTTATAGACTTCTATCATATCTCCCCTCAGCCGTCTCTTTTCCAGGTTAAAGAGCCCCAACCTTTTTAGCCTTTCTTCATAGGAGTAGCCTTCCATCCCCTTTACCATTTTGGTGGCTCTTCTCTGAACCTTTTCTAAAATTGCTATATCCTTTTTAAGATACGGCGACCAGAATTGCACACAATATTCAAGGTGCGGTCTCACCATGGAACGATATAGAGGCATTATAATATCTTTTGTTTTATTTTCCATTCCTTTCCTTATCATACCTAGCATTCTATTTGCTCTCTTGGCCGCCGCTGCACACTGGGCCGAGGGTTTTAACATGGTATCCACAAGGACGCCTAAATCTTTTTCTTGGGTGGTGGTTCCTAATGTGGAACCTTGCATCGTGTAACCATAGTTTGGGTTGTTCTTCCCTAGGTGCATAACCTTGCACTTCTCCACATTAAATTTCATCTGCCATTTTGATGCCCAGTCTTCCAATTTATCAAGATCCTCTTGCAATTTTCCACAATCCTCCTGGGTTTTAACAACTTTAAATAGTTTTGTGTCATCAGCAAATTTGATAACCTCACTCGTTATTCCACTTTCCAGGTCATTTATGAATATGTCAAAAAGCAGCGGACCCAGCACAGATCCCTGGGGTACACCACCATTCACCTTTCTCCATTGGGAAAATTGGCCATTTAGCCCTACCCTCTGCTTTCTATCTTTTAACCAGTTCCTGATCCACAGTAGTACACTGCCTCCTATCCCATGACTCTTTAGTTTTGCCAAAAGTCTCTCATGAGGGACCTTGTCAAAGGCTTTCTGAAAGTCCAGATACACAATATCAACCGACTCACCTTTGTCCACCTGTTTATTCACTCCTTCAAAAAAACATAACAGATTAGTAAGACAAGATCTTCCTTGTCTAAAGCCATGTTGGCTGTCTCCCATTAGGTCATGACTATCTATATGCTGAGTAATTTTATTCTTTATGATGGTTTCTACCATTTTTCCCGGTACTGATGTCAGGCTCACCGGTCTGTAGTTTCCCGGATCACCCCTCGAACCCTTTTTAAAAATTGGTGTTACATTGGCGATCCTCCAATCCTCAGGTATTAGAGATGATTTTAATGATAGTTCACAGATTACTGATAGCAGGTCTGCAATCTCAAATTTCAGTTCTTTCAACACCCTTGGATGTATACCATCCGGCCCAGGTGATTTGCTACTCTTCAGTTTATCTAATAGTTGTAAGACATCTTCCCGATGTATCGATATTTCCTTCAATTCTTCCACACCTTTAAATACCACTTCAGTCGTGGGTAACATCCCTACATCTTCCTCAGTAAAGACCGAAGCAAAGAATTCATTCAGTCTCTCCGCTATCGCCTTGTCGCCTCTTAGTGCTCCTTTAACCCCTTTATCATCTAATGGACCAACTGACTCTCTCACGGGTTTTTTGCTACGAATGTACTTGAAAAGGTCTTTATTTCGCGTTTTTGCTTCCGCAGCAAGCTTCTTCTCAAATTCTCTCTTTGCCTGCCTTATCAAGGCCTTGCATTTGACTTGCCAGTGCTCGTGCTGTTTCCAGGTTTCATCATTTGGCTCTTTTTTCCATTTCTTGAAAGATGCTTTTTTGGCAACAACAGCCTCTCTGACCTCAGCTTTAAACCATGTTGGCAATTTTTTGGACTTCCTTCCACTTTTCTTAAAGCGTGGAATACAGCTGGTCTGGGCTTTCAAGATAGTATTTTTCAACAACACCCAAGCTTGATGTACGTCTTTAACCTTTGCAACTGCTCCTTTTAGTTTTTTCTTAACTGTTTTCCTCATTCTATCATAGTCTCCCTTTCGAAAGTTAAAGGGTAGTACTGTGGATTTCCTTACTATCCCTCCTCCACTAATTAAATCAAAGGCGATCATGCTATGATCACTATTGCCAAGTGGCCCCAACACCCTTATCTCTTGCACTACATCTGGTGTTCCACTAAGGACTAGGTCTAATATTGCTTCCCCTCTGGTCGGTTCATGAACCAGCTGCTCCAAGAAGCAGTCATTTATTTCATCTAGGAACTTTATCTCCCTAGCATGTCCTGTTGTGACACTGACCCAGTCGATGCCGGGGTAATTGAAATCACCCATTATTATTACTGCACTGTAACTTTTGCTAGCTTCCTTGATTTCTTTGAGCATTTCATCATCCATTTGTTCATTCTGGCCAGGCGGACGATAGTACACCCCCACTGCCATCGCCTTCCCCTTTTTACATGGAATTTCAATCCATAGAGATTCTACAGCAAATTTTGTTTCTTGCAAAACTTTAATCCTTTCTGACTCAATGCCCTTACAGTGGCTATAATAGCATTAAGAACTTTCCTATTGTGCCATCAGATCAGTGTTGACTCTTGGTGACCCAGCTACCTCTGTGTTTTCTTGGCAAAGTATCACCAGAAGTAGATTGGCAGCCTTTTCTTCAGAGGCAATGGAAGGTAAAATGACTTGCCCAAGATCACAAGGAATGCCAGTGGGAACTGAATCTTTGATCTTCTGGGTACTAGGCAGGTGCTCTGACCACTAGGCTACTCCTCCACTCCTATAGGATTTACTAAACTACTGTAGTTTTCTTGTGTTAAAACAATATTTGATCAGTAGTGAAAATTCCGGCCAAGCAATGATAGTAAGACTAAGCATTCAACTTACTTTAACAAGTTTCCTATGCTGCGTCCACCCTTTTATGTTTCATCCAGGCTCAGCAGCTGTTATCTCCCAGGCTGAATTCTCTCAATAACAGCTGCACTGCAAGACTTCAATCTGGGAGATAACAGCTGCAAGGCCTAGTGGACAATTAAAAGAGCAGAGGCAGCGTAACAAACATGTTAAAGGGGGTGCATGAGGGCACATCACTGCAACAATGGGTGGGGACGTGTGGGGGCAGACACCACTGCAACAATGGAGGCATTCAGCAAAATGTTGCATGGAGGCCTCTCATTGGAACTTATGCCACTGTACGAGAACATACTTGTTTACCACAGGTTAGAAAATTGGCCTCCTTAGATTCTTAGAGGCACATTCCATTGTATGCGTCCCGGCCTCTGTGCATCCTGTCGGAACCGGATGCACAGAGGTAGACGCAATTCTGATCTCACGGGGCACGTCTAGCCCCACGGGATCAGAATTGCATCTAAGCCTGTACGTGCAGGCCGGGACCCGATTCCCATCAACCTGCATATACAGGCCCCTGCCCGGCTAACTCAGTCAGGCTCCTGAATGTAGCCGAGGTGCCATGGCGTCCGGTTGCCATGGCACTGCGGCTCCATTCAGCAGCCATGATCCCCGGCCGCCAACCACTTTCTCCTTTTCCTGCAGCCTGACCCCCAATCTGGCCTCCCATGGCCAGGGTCAGGCTGCGGGGAATCTCCTGCATCCCTCACTTTTTTGTTGCTGGCTGGGCCTCCCATCTCCCAATGTCTAGGGAGACTTATTCCACCTCCAGGGTGGAATAAGTCCCCTGTCCAGTCTGCTGGTCCCGGATATACAGAGCCAACTTCAGAATTGGCCCTGTATGTCTGGGGGAACTGCGGATCACGCACTGCATGCTCTAACTCTGCCTCTGCACTGCCACCTCCTGCCCCCATCTAAGTCTGCCCATACAAACTCCTTGTTCATACGGGGAGGCTTAGTCAGGGACAGCAAGGGGGTGAATAGCGGGGATGGATGTAGCAGGACAAGATAGACCCCTTAACCTATTGGATCAGGGAAATAGCCATTGTTTCCGAATATGCCTTGTCTTTGGGTTCAGGTTTGGAAAGGCAAATAATAAAATTTAAATCAGACTAAGCTTAACCCAGTTTGAATTTGATTGACTTTTCTTCATGAAATTCCTCAATTTCCCAGATAGGCTTAGCTCTAACCTGATTATGTATAAGCATATTAGTGAATACTACATGTCTGTTCATTAATGCATGAGTGAATGTGTATTATTTCATTCACACAGGTTTGAACTGATTGAATTACCATTGGCAAATGCATGTTACATTTAAGTAGATTTGAGAGAAGACTGATTGCTTAATCCTTTTGTTTACATTTAAGGAGTGGGCAGGAGAGACAGAAAAAAAGAGATTTTGAGGGAAATTAAGAAGTTTATCCTATGCAAGTTTATAATTTTTCTTCATGTTACATCTTTTTGTGGAATTTTTTTGTAACTGTTTTTGACATTTTCTATACTGCAGACAGGTACATCTTTGGATTATTTTTATAATAATGAATTCAAATGGACTCACAATCTTCAAATAGTCTTGCTTATTTTTCTGTGGGATTTTGATGAGTATATCTCAAGTAGCACATCTGTGGAGAAGGAGCCAAAAAATAGTGATGCTACAAAGATACAATCTAATAAAGATGAGGCTGGAAAGGAGTGGAGTGGGTAGTGCAGTCAGTAGTTTTTGAGATGGTAGAGGAGTTTACAGAGCATTCGGAAATGGAAGCAGATATGGACTTATCTGAATTATTTATTTATTTATTTATTTATTTAACATCTCTTATATACCGCGCTATTAAAATCAGCGCGGTGTACATCGAACAAAATATACTGCAATGTGTACAGGTAACATCGAGTTTACAGAGAACAGGGGAATATAAAACATGGAATAACAGGGATAACTATGTACAATAAACAATATACTATTTATATGCTTTAATTATGTACCATATTTAAACTCGAGTGAATATTGAACATGTATTCATGGGTAGGATGAGTCTATAGTAGTAAGGTAGATTTTCGTGGGGACTACCCGTTTTCTGGTTGGATTAAAGTGCTAGGGTGTTTGGTGTGAGTGGGAGGCCTGTTGGCTGTGTGGGTGTCCATGGACACTTCTGGGTAGTATTTTGTGAATAAGTGATGCTTTACGGCTTTGCGGAATTGTAATAGACTTTTGATGCCGCGGATTTCGTGGGGAAGTTTATTCCAATTCCTGGGTGCAAACAATGAAAAAGCTCTGTTTGATGTGGCTTTAGTACATGAAGTCATCATCTTAGGAACTATTAAAGTGTTCATAGTTGTAGTCCTTCTGTTTCTATTTTCAGGGGTGTTGTGGATTAGTTTTCTGATTGGTGTTGGTGGGTAGATATTCATGGCTTTGAAGGTCAAAACTAGTGACTTGTATGAGAGTCTGGCTTGTAGTGGTAGCCAGTGTAGGTCTTTCATGATAGGTGTTATATGAGCAGACCTTGGTGACCCAGAAAGGACTCTAGCAGCTGTATTCATAGCCAGACGTAGTGGGTTTAAGGTTGATTGAGGGAGCCCGTGAAGGATGATGTTTGCGAAATCTAGATGTGGCAGGACTAGTGCCTGGAAGGTTGACCGGTAATCAGTATAGTCTAGTAGTGGACGGAGGTGGCGTAGTGTTCTGATCTTATGGTATATGTTCTTTGTCACATTCTTCACGTGCATTGTCATGTCCAGGTGTTGATCTAATGTTATGCCGAGGTATCTGATCGTGGGTTTGGATGTCAGTTCTGTGTTGTTGACCAGCAGTGACGGCGGAGGTACAAACTTAAGATTCCTTGTAACAAATAGGACATCAGTTTTGCTATGATTTATTCTTAGGTTTTGAGTCAGCAACCATTCGGCTACTGCTCCGAAACAGTTGGTTATTGGAGTAAACACTGGTTGGTCAGTTTTGAACGGCATGTATATGAGGATGTCATCAGCGTATGCCAAGCATTGCACGTTGAAGGATCTGATCAATTCACAAATCGGCTGCATATAAATATTGAACATTAACGCCGATAGTGAAGATCCTTGTGGTACGCCTTGAGACTGTAGGAACGGCTCTGAGGATTTCTGGCCTGTTTTAACTTGTTGCCACCTGTTGGAAAGGTAGGATCTACACCATTCCAGTGCTGTGCTTCGAATCCCCTTCTCTCTCAGACGTTGAATTAGTATATCGTGGTTTACAGAATCGAAGGCAGCAGAAATGTCTAAAAAGATGAGGACAAATCCTTGTTTGATGTTGTTTATTCCTGTTATCAGATCGTTGAATAGGGTTGTAAGGATTGTGTCGACTCCATGTGCTTCTCTGAATCCATGTTGTGATTTGTCTAGGGGTGCTTCTGTGTCAATGTGATGCTGAAGTTGTTGTTGGGCAGCTTTCTCAATGATTTTTGCAAGCTGGGGGATGCTTGAGATTGGCCTAAATGATTCAACTTTGGATGGATCAAGCTTACTGTTTTTTAGTAGGGGCTTGATAGAGGTGTGTTTAAGACTCTGGGGGAATGAGCCTGTTAGGAAGGATTGGTTCAGAATTTTGCATAGGATTTGGCTTAGATCATGTCGCAGATCTTTGATCCAGTTAGCTGGGCATGGGTCATTAGGTGCCGTGCTAGGATTGATGGAGGCAATAATTCTCTCAATTTCACTAGATGATATAGTATTGAAGTTGCAAAATGGAGTTATATGAGATTCCTTAGGTGATATAATGGGGTTGATGGTATTTATGCAGGTGCTGGACTTAATCATTTTTGATTGCAGGTAGTTTGCGTAGTCCTGTGGCCGAGGTGTTGCAGGTTGGTCTGAAACTGGCTCTCTTGTTATGGATCTTACTAAGTTGAATAGAGCATGAGGTTTATTGATGGAGCGCTTCAGTAGGTTCGTGTGGTATAGTTTCCTGCTCAATGTTACCTTTTCACGGTGGGTGGCTAGGTGTGAGTTATATGTTTCAAGGGCTTCTGGTGAGTGGGTTTGGCGCCACTGTCTTTCAAGTTTGCGTAGATGAATGAGGGATGTACGAAGGTCAGCAGAGAACCATGGTGCGTGATCTCGTTTTCTTATTTTCTTATCCATGTGCACTGGACATGAGGCGGCTCTGAGGTTCTCGTCCCATTTGGATACCAGGTCATCTAAGTTGAGGGTAGTGTTGGTCAAGAGTGGATGGAGGTTATCTAGGACTTTGTCGCGGTTGAGAGGTTGAAAACGGACTGCATGGGTTCCGGGTGAGTTAGATGGTATTTGACTCACATGTGAGGTAAAGGTGGGTATATTGAATTGAATAAGATTGTGATCAGACCAAGGTACTGGTATAACCGATAGTTGAAGGGCTTGGTGTGTTAAGGTTTTGGAATGAGGTGCGAAGATGAGGTCTAGTTTGCCTCCTTTAGTGTGGGTGGGAAAGTCGACATATTGTTTGTAACCTAGATCCATCAAATTTCCCCTAATAATAGATGAAGAAGAAGAAATGGTGATTGAGGAGGTAGTCACTAAGCTATGATAAAATATCACATTATAATACAGTGAAATTTACCACGCTAGTCCATAACTGGTAGTGCCTCAGTACTGCAGTTTAGTAAAGTGCAGTAAATTTCATTTTGCTTGCTGCAGCTCAGAACATCATGTATTCCTTGCCACAGCAACATACAGATAGTGGGCCCTAATCCGGGTCTGCTATCTTTGAAAGGGCTAGTGCCTGAAAACCCAGCCCCATATCCCTCCAATATCAAATAGAACGCACCCCACCACCATCTCCCCAGTATCAAAAAGAAATACACCAGCCCATTTCATTGCACATAACTCCTGATCCCCACATGCATCAAGAAGAAACATGCACCCCAATCCACTTCCTGTATCAAGAAGCAACCCCAGCCTCCATTCCCTCAACCTCCCTAGCATCAAGAAGAAACGCCACAACGTCTGATCACCCCTAGCTTCAATAAAATAAAAAAATCTCTCTTCCTCTCCAAGTTGGCGAATAGTTGGGGTGTCAGGGACAATCCTCGAATGTTATTTCTCCAACAGTGCCTTGATTAAAAATGGCAATGATTGACCCACAGCATGTACACTTATTTGGCACTCTGACCCCTAGTGATGTACTGTGAAACCATTGCTAAGGGTTGAGCGGTGCCATTTTGAATTCAGGTGCTACTAGGGCAGGAGCATGTGAGGATCACTCCTGTCCCTCACTATCCAGCAGGGAGACCCCAGTAGGCACTAGGGGTAAAACTGTCAGTTGAGGAGGTTTCTTCTATATTTATTTATGTACATCATAATTATGTCTTGAATACCCTGAATACAGAAAAAACCAGCAAAATTTCAAGGGTGAATAAAATTAAAAAAGAAGAAACAAAAGCTCGAAATATTAGCAAGATATAGGCCACAAATGTGATCCAAGAATCATATGAAAAGGAGAACATATAAAATAAATTTATGATGACACACATAACCTTCTATTAACAGATCCCTTAAATGTTCGGAGTGCTCATAGGCATTCCCAGAGGGGTCATCACCCAATTGTCTGGAAAGGATTATAATTGTGAAGGTTCAAAGAAAACTTTAGTCTTATCATCAAGATTAATAATATGCTTACAGGGAAACTGAAACAAAAATCTAGCCCCAAGAGAGAATGTTTACTGAAGCAAAGCTAGGAATTGCTTCAGAGTATTGGGTTGTTTTTTACACAGGAAAAAATATCCTAACCTTATCACCCATGAAATTCTCATGCTGTTGTTGAAAAGTGACGAATATTGCTAAGTCTTATCCTGAGCAAACATAAACGATATCAATTGTCACCTGCTTGACTGATGCTTCCCTGTAAGTTTTTAAGAGGGTAATTTTATAAAAGGGAATATCAGTAAAGGCAGCCAAAATATGCCTATTTTAAACCTAATCAATAAAGACAAGTAGACCCCTATATGTCTTTATAAAATACTAGTTTAAGTGGCAGAGATAGGGACATGTTTATCAAAGTGTGCTAACTTTATGGGGACATAGATAAAATAGGTTCCAGAGCTAGGAAACCAAATTTCAGGCACCAGGACACCTTTCTGTTTGTCATACTGATGGTGGGGCAGCAGAACCACCTCTTCCCAGTGCCTGGGCAGAGGTGGAACATGCCTTTAAGGTGTGGAAAAGGCCAGCCATGCTCTTTAATTACGAGGCATCCTACCCTAGAGAGACACGTGTCAACAGGAAGATGGCATGGGAAGATGTTGAACAGTGGCATCTTTCAGACTGTGTTGTCATGCAAGGAAATATAGAACATCTAATTGTTCTTTAGCTTTCTTATAGACAAAAACTTGCATTAAATGATTATATGCTCTCTAAGGATTTGGTTAAAGGTCATAGGCAAATCTGAGGTAATCTGAGAACTGATTTCTTAGGACGTTTCTAAACAAAGCTCAGGAGTTATCCATCTCTAATCCCAAACCTGACAGCTGTCCTCCATGCTGGCATAGACCTCACAGCTCATGTATCTATAAGTGAAGGGAGGAAGCAAGTATACAGGAAGGTGCACGCTGCTATTTTCTGACAGCTAAAGTCATTTGGCTATTTATTTAGACCTTTATCTAATAAAAACAGCCATCTAGATCAGTGAACTGGTCCAAAGATGAGTGACAGAAGGGGTTAAAATACTTTAATTGTAAATTAGGTCACTAATCTGTATGACACATTGCAACTCAGAGCTGTCCCAACCACTAGACAAACCAAATAGTCACCTAGAGTAGCAATCTCTGGATGGTGGCAAAGAGTAAGGCATTCAAAGTTAATACATTTTTACAGCCAGAGGGGTAATAAGGCTTAAGGTCTACCTAGGGCGCCAACACCTTCAACCACCTTTGGGGCCCTCCCTGTTCCTAATAAGTGGCACTAGGCATCTCTAAGTAGGGGTTGCACTCTGGAACTGCAGGGGAGATTGCGAGAAGGGTGGAGAACAGACTCCTTACAACACTACATGCTAAAGGCGCAATGCAGCAGGTCTGTGAGGTCCCAACTGGCAACCCTGCATTGTCACACACATTGTCCTTGCATACACTCTGCCAAGTTCTCTGCTCTTGCCACTTTATTGGAGCTTTAGACAGGGCCCATATGACATTGCATCACACAGGAGGAGATCAGTAAGGTAGTGGTTGGCATGTAACAGATTATGCGGATACTACAAGGTAGGGGTTTTAAGGGCACTGTTGTAGAGTACATGGGTCAAGCAGCTGCAAGATATGCATGTTGCACTCACAGAAGCATCACCATGGTATTAGCATCCTCACATGGTCTCAAGGGACGCTTTTCCATTCATTCATATGGGTCAATAAAGAGCCCTGACAGCTGAGACAGAGAATGAAGAGGTTATTATAACCTGGGACATTCCCATTCAGACAGATAAGAAACTGGATGTAAGGAAACCCAACATATAGGCAAAGGAGAAAAACACCAGAACGGCATTGATAATAAAGGTGTCGGTTCTGAGTAATTATTCTGTGAACTGGGTGGAAAGGCAGAAGCTCCTGAAATACCAAGAAATGTAGTCAGAAACCAAGAAAATGTGGCAAAAGAAAGAGAAAATTTTCCCATTGTATTGGAAGCCACAGGCTTGATAAAGAAGAATTTCCAAGCACATCTTGACAAATTACCCATACATATTACATCTTGGTTTGCAGCTTGTCATGCTGTGAGGGCTTGTGTGCTTCAGTGATGCTGAGAGCTAAGCTATCAGTAGCTTAGCTACTGGCAGGGTCTTCCAAGATAGAAAGGTCTCAGCTGAGGGGCCAGACTAAAACAAACTACCCATCTGGGCAGCAGCAGAATGGCAGTGTTGTAGGCAGAGGATCACATTTCTGTGACAAATGCAACAACACAGGAATTAACTATGTGAAAGAAAGGCTTGGAAAATCTATTTCTATATCTTGCCATGAAAACCCACTGGATAGTCACAAAACAAATTGCACTATAGTGCTGGAAGATGAGACCCCCAGGTTGGAAGGCACTCAGAGAGCTACTGGGGATGAGATGAGAAATTCTCAGAGTAAAGCCAACATTTATGATGTGGTTGGATCTGTTGATGTAGCTGTGCATGAAATGAGAGTCAGAAGTTGCAAATATGTCTTAAATATTGGGACATGAATCATACAAAGCATGAACCAAGGGAAGTTGGAGGTGGTCAAGAATGAAATGGAATGTGTACAACTCAATCTCTTGGGTGTCAGTGAACTGAAGTGGCTTTAGGAACTTTGCATCTGTTGATCATATGGTCTATTATGCTGGAAATAAAAGACAAAGAAGAACTGGTGTTGCATTTATAATTAAGAAGGAACTTGCAAGAACTGTAATGAAATACAATGCAGTCAGTGAACGCTTAATTTCCATTCATCTACGAGGAAAGCCCATCAACACAACTATAATTCAGGTATATGCCCCATCAACAGTTGCAAAAGAGGAAGATGTTAATGAGTCCTATGAACAAGTACAAGCTGAAATTGACAGAACATGCAAACAGGGTATCCTGATAGTCATGGGCGTCTGAAAAGCAAAGATTGGCAACAAAGAAGAAGGCAAAGTGGTTGGAAAATATGGACGGTAACAGAAACGAAGCTAGAGAAAGACTGATAGAATTCTGCAAGACCAATGATCTATTCATCTCAAACACCTTCTTCCAGCAACACAAGCATCAGCTGTACACATGGACTTCACCCAATGAACTATACAGAAATCAAATTGACTACATCTGTGGAAGACAATGATGGCAAGCTCTATAACATCAACACAGACAAATCCTGGAGTGACTGTGGTACATATCACCAACTACTAGTATGCTAACATAAGCTAAAGTTGAAAAAGAGCAAACCACTCATGAATGTAGCAAAATATGACCTTGAGAATATACCACTGGAATTTAAAGACTGACTGAAAAATCAATTTGCTGCTTTAGATACAAATGACAGTTCCAGAAGAGTTATGGGATGACATCAAGAAGGCTGTGCTGGAAGAAAGCGAGAAGTCTCTATATAAGGTGAAAAAGTAAAAATGGTCAAAATGGATGATTGAAGAAACTCTGAAAATTGTCCAGAAATGCAGGAAAGCTAAAGTCAGAGGGGAAAGAGAGGCAATCACAGAACTTAACAGAGATTTCCAGCATGTAACAAGACAAGACAAGGAGAAGTACTACAATGAGACATGCAAGGAAATAGAATCAGAAACTATTAGAGGAAGAACAAGATTGGCTTTTCTAAAGCCACAAGAGTTAAAGAAAAAATTCCAGCCTCAAATTGGAATGCTACAAGATGCTCAAGGATCCATGTTGAATGATGCTGAGAAGATCAAGAAAAGGTGGAAAGAATATACAGAGTCAATGTACCATAAAGATCAAGTGGACCAACAGCCGTTTCAACCTGAACCTTATGATCAGGAACCATAGGTGATGGAAGATGAAGTTGAAACAGCATTATTTATTTATTTATTTATTTATTTATTTATTGAACGGTTTTATATACCACCTTTCAGAAAAATCAAAGCGGTTTACATAGAACAAAACTTGAACATTACATTGAAACTTATTCAAACAATTGAAATTAGAGTGAACATTAAATTGTATATAATAAAAATGGTAATTTGAAGGTTACAATGCTGAGTAAATGCTGATTAGGTATATAGATAGTTTAAACATATATACAGATTTAAATATTTACAAATTTCAAAAATCTTATCATCTTATCTGAGCAAGGAAAAATGTATTGTAGTTCACTAGAATTATTAGTGTAAAGAGTAAATGTGATAATGTGGAGAATTGGGTATTGTAAGATTGAGTAAGAAAAAGGAAAATGTAAGTTGTGAATTAATGAATATGAGTATACATGAGTTTAAGTGGGAAATATTTCATCTATTGGGAATGAGTCTCCAAAGTACTCTATAAATAGGTGAGTTTTAAGATCTTTTCGAAATGCTGAAAGATCTGTGATATCTCTGAGTTTATCCGGCAGAGCGTTCCATATTAAAGGAGCATTGAAGCTGAATGCCCTATTTGTTGTAGTTTTATTGAGTTTTGAAAAGTTGTTTGGAACAAGTAGTGTGTTCAGGTTCCTTTGTCTCACTGTTCTGGTCCTTGAATGAGTTGTCAGTAGATCAGTTAGATATGATGGGGCTATATCTCTTATCAGTTTGAACGTTGTTATGATAACTTTATATGTTATCCTACTTTGTATAGGTAACCAGTGAAGTTTGTACAGTATAGGGGTTATGTGTTCAGTTGCACCTGCATTTATAAGCATTCTTGCAGCAACATGTTGTGCTACTTTTAGTTGGTGTAAAGCATGTTTTGGAATACCTTGAAGAATTATGTTACTAAAATCTAAGTGAGGTAGGATCAGGGCTTGAAGGACTGATCTGAAGTCCAGATTTGAAAAGCCTTAAAAAAAAAGCATTGAAAGCCTTATCAAAGAACAAAGCACCAGGCAATGATGGCAGTCCCATTGAAGTATTACAGAAATTGGATGAAGCTTTTACCATACTTAATAGGCTCTGCCAGGACATTTGGAAGACAAATTCATGGCCAACTGACTGGAAAAGATCTGTTTATTGTCACACTCCCCCTGCTGGCCAGGCCAATAGGCAGAAGGGTGGCCTAATTTGCCTTTAAGTAAAGAGTCACTAGATTTTTCTCTCACCAGGGAATTCTGGGAGTTATAGTTTCTCACAGTTACTTGTAGACAAAGTAGTTGCAACCACTCGGTTTGTTTAAGGCAAAACAGAAAATTTATTTTTTTGATCTGGGTTCCCCTTTCGCATCACAATTCAAAAACACAAGGCAGCAAAGGATTATTCTCCAAAAGAAAACTCAACAGGAACATAAAGAGTCTGGAACATCAGAACTTGGTAAAACCCTTTTCACACACAGTAGCTGTTCACAGCCATTCTTCAGCAGTAAGAAAATCACAGCTACTTTCCTCAATTTTAAATCAGGTACAGTTCTTTTCTCTTTATCCTAAACTGTTCAGTTAACACTCAGGATTCCAGGAATGTTCTTTACTTCAAATGGAAGCTTCTGTTTCTCTTCTAGCTAAGAGAAACAGGCTATGCACAGACTTCCCTTCACAGTCTTTCTTCTAGCATCTGTGAAAGCTTCCCTTCTTACAATAAGAACAATCTATTGGTATTACATCACACTCAGTTTCAGGCATACACGAATCTACTTGCATATCTTCCTGTATTGCAAGCTGTCTGTCCCTCTCTGGACTTTCACTAGCAGATTCAAGCTTACTGTTTGGAAGCAGCTTCTGGAATTCCCTTACAAACTGCTCTCCTGGAGAAAGGTTAGCTGTGCTTTGAGAATAAGCTCCTCTATCCTGCAACAGTTGCCTTAGTTTCTCAATTAGGTTCAGGTCTGCCTCACTGCCCTTGGCTGGGTTCTGGTTATCAACATTTGTAATAGCTTTCACCCACCTTCTGGCAGCTCGGGTTCCTGGAGCACTCTGCTCTGCACTCTTTCTCAGTTCATTAGCAACGTTCTCAGCAAAGCTTCTGCTGGACTCTGAAGCAGACACACCTTTTCCAAAAGGATTGCTTCCTTTGTTGCTGGAGCCAAATTTCCCCATGGAATAAAACCTTCCACGTCTCCCTTCTCTGGGCTTCCTTAAACCAGGTTTCTCCTTTGAACCCTCTGGCTTCAGTACTCCCTCTGAACAGGATCCTGGCCACGAGCTTCCTGCTCTCCCTGAGCCTTCTGTCCACTCTGACCTCTCAGCTCTCTCAGCTCTCTCTGAACCTTCTGCTTCCTTTGCTCCTCCAGATTCTCCAGATCCTCCAGCTCTTCCAGCTTCCTCTGCCCTCTCACTTCAGTGACGCAGGTTTAAAAAGGTGCTTTCCAGCCACCACGCCCTGCTCTCTGCACACGTGTTTGTTATCAGAGCTCAAACCTAACCCTACGTTAGGGCTTGTGCGGGGCTCTGCCTCAGCCAAAGCATGCTTCTCTAGTTTGTTTGTAGTTTGAGCTCTCTGGGAACCTTGCCTTTCTTCTGTCTTAAAGGCGTAGTCCCTATTTTCCTCTATTTCCATTTGCTCACTACAGCTCACATTGTCACATTATACAAATGCAGTATGGACTGCACTGTCCACTCAGTACTGCATCTGCATAACAGAGACACAGCAGCAGTATTTATCTCCTTACCAATGGTCAAGCCACATGTGAGTGCAAGATGCCCTTCCCTCCACTGTATCTCCTAAGCAAAACAACAGTCGCACTCAGAGGTCAGAGGGGCTGCTTTGTGGCACTGATCCTAGAGGCTGCACATGTGCAAGGCGTGTGTTACATTGTGACCTGTTGTATACTACATTATAGGGACTTTTGCACATAGACCAAATTCAAGCCTCATTCATGACCCATGAAATTGATGATGACCCTTGACAGGTCTATGCCCATCACAGATCATCCTGCCCTCTCAATGGGGACCATGCACACTCACTCCTTGGTCAGAAAAACCACATAGATACTAGATAATGCTCCAGTATTTAGTGTAACAGCTGTGGCTGCAATTGTGGTTATGAGTGTTGGTATTGGTTATGCCCTATATTTCCCAGGATACAGCTCACAATGTGAACATATATAAGCTGCTTTTGAGAATAATTTCTCCAAATGGGTGAGTTTGTGCATTAATAAAACAATACCACATCAAGGATCTTTGTAGGGCTGGTTACTGGTGAAGCACTTTCCTTCAAGGGACGCTGAAGATGATGTTTTAAGCTAAGTGAATATTTTCTATTATGTTGTAGTGGTGAAACACTTTACTCCAGTGGAACTCTTTCTCTGTTCTGCTTTGTTTTCAGGAACGGAGCCTGTGTTAAGTTAATAACATCTATATGTTGGCATTCTAAATCGGGTTAAGATTAAGGGTAGTTCCGTTTAGAATTGAACAGGGACTCATAATTAATTCAAGTTAATTAAAACAAAATAAAATAAGGGAAAATAAGGAAAGACAAGTTTTTTATGACCTATGATGTGTGTGGAAGGCAACCCCCCTTTGGCAAGGGTTTATAATTGCCATGTAGAGGGGCATTGTATACAACTGAGGTCTTTTTCTCCTCTATTTGTGTGGGTGTAGATAGTCTCAGCATCCATAGGAAGGAAAAGTAGGAAGTAGAAAATAAAAAGTAAAAATTAAATTGTATTTAATGAATTTGCTGAACTTGGATAGAGGACTTTTTTGTTGGTACTTTTGAGTTTTGCACATGCCATAATAGTCATGGACCTCACTTCTAAGTCAGGGTATGTAGAGTATGACCTCAGTCTCCGAAATGTACTGCTAATGCTTGGCATAGTACTTGCATCGTGCCAAAGAGAGCTTCCTTCTGAAGTTTGTAAGATGTTACACATATGGGTAATCAAAGTGTGCTTGGAAATTCCTTTAATTAAACCTGTGGCACCCAACACAATGGGAAATAACTCAGTATCTTTCTGCCACATTTTCTTGGTCTCTGACTGCCTTTCTTGGTACTTGAAGATTTTCTCCTTCTCAATGTGATTCATAGGGGTATGTTTACTAAAGTTTCTTAACGTGCGCGCAGCGTTAGTCTGCAGGATGCCATATAAGGAGTGGGCGGTACGGTCAAAAATAGCAAAACGGGATTAGCATGTGTGCTCTTGTGCGCCGCGCGCTCTTGTGCGCCGCGCACATTAGCGCATGAGTAACGCGCGCGGGAAGCATAAGCAGGCGCGCTGATGTGCAAACAGAGGAACAGGGCTGCAGTACAATGGTGAAGACACTGACAGATGGTGCAGGGGTTATGGGTTCAATCCCCCACTGTGCCCAATGAATAAGGCTGGCTGAGGCACTACCATTTATGTGTAATAATGCATTATGAGGCATTTTAATTACTGCTGCTAGCAAACGCACTCTCTCAAAGCGCTGTAACATAAGGTGCTGCATAAGGCACCCCATAAGGTACCCCAGAGGGCACATTTTAAAGTGCACTGTCCGCCATGGCACCCTACAATGTTGCTTAAAGGGTGGCCTATAGGGAGCCATATAGGGTGCTCTATGAGGCATGGCAAGGTCATAGCACTGTTTTTGATGGCAGCACTGTGCATTTAAATGCATGGAAATCTTAAGTAGGTGCGCTGACATGCGAGGAGGAACAGCAGTGTAGCACAATGGTTAAGGCACTGACTGATGATACAGGGGTCATGAATTCAATCCCCCGTGTGCCTAATACTTAAGGCTGGCTGAGCCATCAGCTTTGACATGTAAGTATTGTGTCCTGCTGCACTTTATTTGTATTTTATTAATTGCTGCCAGCAAACACACCCTCACGTGCCGTAACCTAAGGTGCCGCATAAGGCACCCTATAAGGCACTCCATAGGGCACATTATAAAGAGCACTGTCCGCCACGGCACCCTATAATGTCCCCTATAGGGAACCCTATCAGTCGCTCCATAGGATACTGTATAGTGCACCTTATATGGACGGTAACCATAAGGTGCCCTATAGGGCGCTCTATAAAGCGGCCTCTGAGGCACCTTATGGGTATAGTACGCTGAGGGTGTTTTTGCTGGCAGCACTAATGTACATTAAAAACAGATAATGCTTTGGACTGCCCTATCAAATAACCCCACTGTGGGTTTGAACCCATGATCTCTAGCTCCACTGGTAGTGAAGTAACCAGTGGGCTACAGCTGCTAGCAAACCTCTGGCTGGCTGCAGAAGGACTGCAAGTCACCACACAAACAGTCTGCTGTGGTCACCAGGATAGGGTTAACCCATCCATACCCATGATGCACTGCACATGCAAATCAGCAGTCTACAGATGATCACAAGATGGGGTATGCACCCCCACAGCACCTCGGTCTGGTATGGGGAACTGACCATGTGTGGTACTAGCACAGAGTAGCTACACACCGTCACATTGTGCAGGTACTGCACTCACCCTGAGGGTGAGGTGGGGCACCCAGCACCAGGTCCCCAGCAGAGATAGGCCATGCTGCAGGTCCCCAGCAGTGCTAATGTGTGAGATAGGTAGTTTCTGAAGACACACCTTGGATATATCTGTATATCTCAGTCAGGTGTAGCCCCTATGGATCCCTCAGAGGATTATGTACCACCACCACCCTCCACCTCCTCCTCCAGGGCTGAGGGTGGTAAACAGGGTCTCTCACCAACAGATCCACATTCCATCTCCCTGCAATGGTGGCAGTAGAGGGGACCATCAACCCCAGTCCTGCTGGGGAACAGACACCCTACAGGACAGTCAATGCAGCTCTGCAAACATCCATAACGCAATAGCAGACAGACATTAAGCTCGGATATGCAAAGCTGCACCCCACCACTATCTGATATTCTCCTGCAGCAAGCCTTCAACCGCTGCACCCCGCAAGACGCTCCATCAAGACACATACCAGCTGCAGACAGTCTGCTAGCTAGTCCATAGTGCATGCTCCTGGTAGAAATGCGTGCACCCAGAACTGGGACATCAGCATACACAACAAGCAGATAAATCAGTGACTAAGCCCCAAAAGGAAACCCATAAACATCACATGGGAGAAATGCAATATAGCACTATGGGGTGCCTAGCCATGCTGTGGTCACTGCACAGTCAGGGTGAGAGTGATCTCCCAGCAGGAAATGCTGTTGCCACCCTGTCTGTACAGGTGGTGGCCGGGCACTACAATGTCCCAGCCAGTGCCCTATGCCCTGTGCAGATGCATCCTGGCCAGGCCACCCTGTCTGGGCTATACCCATGGTACCTTGCTCCTCATTATGCACATTGGCAGGCCAATACTGGCAACAGCGCTGGCAGTGTGGGCTGTGGAGGGTGTTTGCAGCCACCACACACTGGATAGACAGACACACACTCCCACACCTAGGCCAGCATTGTGCTACTATAGAGGAGTTTAGCAGCCCTGGCCACCACACCAGTCCTGGGCACAGTGCAGGCATGGATATGGTACGCAATACTGTTGGAGGTCACTCCCCAGGGTGGTAAACACTGTCAGAGACCAGACCTGAAGCATACTCCACAGACATCAGAAAGGTTGCTATGATGGATCTCAATCAGCAAACTGTGCTTAACGTAGGAATTGCTATCTGCCAGTAATCATAGCAAACTTTTGATAGCTGTGTACCATATTCCCAGGTGTAGGGTGGCATTGCTAAGGTATGCAAGTGCTAGTATTGGGAGATGCACGCAGGGCCAAATGTCCTGCCTCTCCAGGAGGCATTGGCTAATGGAGCCTGTGGTTGTGGGTGTGTCTGCCCCTGTTGGCTGCTGCTTTATGGCAGAGGTTCCCAACTCCAGTCCTGGTGTGCCAAACACTGTTCGGGTTTTCATGCTGTCCCTCATGAATATGCATGAGATACATCTGCATACCATGGGGGTGGTGCATATATATGCAGCACAGGCATCTTTATTAGAGGCAGCATGGAACCTGAATGGTGTTTGGCCCTCCAGGACTGCATTTGGGAGACTCTGCTCTAGGTAATGCACCTGTTTATGGTGTCTTTGCTCTGTAGGGTAAAATGTAGGTGTTTTGGGCATGTTTACGTCATCTGCACTAAACGTTCTGTCTGTATTAGCACGTTGTAGTAGTGGGTAAAATACAGGGACTGGGTTGGCAGGCACCATAGCTAGGGCTTGAACCTGTGACTTTCTGCCTCCAAACACACTGGCTGTGTACACTGAACCACCGTGTTGCCACAGAGACAGTGCATTCCCTGATGATACCATGACTGTTTGTCTGGCAGGACCTGTCTGTTGCAGTGCATGGCACCCACCTACACAGGCCTAGGCCATGGTCTGCTCTGGGCAGCTGCCACTGCCCCCTCCACCACCAGTACCCCTCTGCCACCATGCTGACATGGCCTTCTATTGGAGACAGCATAAAACCTGAATGATTTGTGGCCCTCCAGGACTGCATTTGGGGGACTCTGCTCTAGGTAATGCGCATGTTTCTGGAGTCTGTGCTCGGTGGGGTAAAATATAGGCGTTTGAACCATGCGTATGTTCTCTGCAATAAAGGTTTGTCCTTACTATCATGGTTTAGTAGCTTGTAAAATATGGGGACTGGATTGGCAGTAGCCCCAGCTGGGACTTGAACTTGTGACCTTCTGCTCCTGAGTACACTGGCTGTATTCACCGCACCACACTGTGCTCACAGAGACAGTGCAGTCCCTCGAGATACCATGGTTGTTTGTCAGACAGAGTCTGTCTGTTTCAGTGCATGGCACCCACCTACACAGGGCTAGGCCATGGTCAGCTCTGGGCAGCTGCCGCTGCTCCCCTCCACCACCAGTACCCCTCTGCCACCATGCTGACATGCCCTTCTGCTGGTGGTGCTGGTGGTGTGCAGTCTCAAGCTATCCAGTGTGCAGGTAGGCGGCTGCCTATGGTGCGTGTTCTGGGGTAGGGGTGCCTGCATAGGCGTCCACGCTTCCCCCCAACACCGCCTGCCAATATTCTGTGTCCTTGGGGGTACCTGCTAGGAACTATCCCCTGTGACACTGTGATAGACACTCTCATGCCCATGTTGGGCTCTCATCAGTTGCTGTCTGGCTGCTGTTCAGTTTCAGCATTCCTAAGTGCCATCTAGGCATCTGCCTAGTCCGCATTGTGCCCCAGCTGCACCACAGCATGTGCCGCCTGCAGCCCTCTGTATCCCCTTTCCGAGCATCTATCCAGTTGCCCATTCCGATATGCCCGCCCTGCTGTTGTGGAACATGTGCATGCCATAGGTAACCTGTCCAATGGAGAGGGAAACCCTGATCAGTGCTATTTCACTGTGGGATCATTCACCTTGTATGGGGACGGAGCGTAGACCCTTCCAAAATTCATATTTATATTTTGGGGCTTTCTTGGGAGTGTGTTTTGATGTTTCCCATTACTATCACTATTGCCCAGCTTGCTTATGATTTTTTTTTATTTTGTTGGGGTCCTTTTCAATGTTTATTTGTACTTTTGTTCTGTGCACATGTATCACACTTATCACTTTTTAGTACGTTTCCCTGGTTTTGCTGTACATTGCTGACAGAAATGGTTTCTCTTCCCTTTAAATCGGCTCTAACGCGAGGTTTTCACTCGCGTTATTTTTGGCCTCGAATTTCACCTCGTTAGTGTGCGGGGAGCCTCTCCCCTCCCACTCTCCACCCATTGACCCCTTCTCTCCGCCCCTGGGGAGCCTTCCTCCGCCCTCCAGGAGCCTTTCCCCGCCTTCAGCGCTCGTTTGCGCCGCTGCGCACGTGAGCGCGCACTAGAGCGCATTTTGCCCCGTAAAGCGTCATTAGTGTGCGCTAAAGTACCTTAGCATGCGCTAAGGTACCTTAGCGTGCACTAATTGCATGGCGCGCACGTTAAGAAAGTTTAGTAAACATACCCCATAGAATAGTCGTTTGGAACTGATACCTCTATAACCAATGGTGATCTGGTGTTTTTCTCCTTTACCACTATATCTGGCTTCATCGCATCCAACTTTTTATCTGTCGGAATGGGAGTATTCCAGATGATCATAACTTCTTCATTCTCTGTAATTCTTTTAGGCTAAAAATTCTAGTGCTTTTCAGGCACAGTGATGTTACTTTTGGACATATAGGGGTATATTTACTAAACCGCACAATTGTGCGGGGCGCACTTGAGCGTGCGCTAAGGCACCTTAGCGCACGCTAATAGTGCATTTTTGTGCCCCGCACATGTGCGTGCTGCACTAACGGGCCCACACAAGTGCGCGGCGCGCTGATGTGCGATAGAGGCATGGAAAGGCATTCTGAGGGCGGAGGAAGGCTCCCGAGGGGCAGAGGGACGGGGTCAATGGGTGGAGAGTGGGAGGGGAGAGGCTCCCCGCACAGGAGCGGGGCTGAAATTCAACTAAAAAAATACCGCGAGTGAAAACCTCGCGGTAGAGATAATTTAAAGGGAAGAGAAACCATTTCTGTCAGCAATGTACAGCAAAACCAGGGAAACCCACAAAACGTGAGCAGTGTGACATACTTGCACAGAACAAAATAGCAAATAAAAATAGAAAATGACCACACGAAAATTCTAAAAAATTCTAATCCAGCTGGGCAACAGTGATATCAATGGGAAACAATAAAAAACACTCCCAGGAAAGCTCCAAAAAAAGGAAATGATTTTTGGAAGGGTCTACGCTCCGTAGACCCTTCCAAAAATCACTTTTTTTTGGAGCTGTCCTGGGAGTGTTTTTTACTGTTGCCCATTGATATCACTGTTGCCCAGCTTGGTTATGTTTTATTTCCCTTTTTTTAGAGGCCATTTCTAATGTTTATTTGCCCTTTTGTCTCCATACAAGGTGAATGATCCCACAGTGAAATTGTGCAGTGCAGGGTTTATGACTCCTTTGGCCAGGTTTCCTATCTCCAAGGACTGCACTGTCTCTGTGGCTACAGTGTGGTGCAGTGAACACAGACAGTGTGTTCAGGAGCCAAAGGTCAGCAGCTCAAGTCCCAGCTGGGGCCCCTGCAAACCCAATCCTCATATTTTACCCACCACTAAACCGTGATAGTAAAGACCAACCTTTTTTGCAGAGAACATAAGCATGGTCCAAACACCTCTATTTTACCCTACAGAGCACAGACACCAGAAACATGTGCATTACCTAGACCACAGTCCCCTCAATGCAGTCCTGGAGGGCCACATATCATTCAGCTGTGATGCTGTCACCAATATAAGGCCATGTCAGCATGGTGGCGGAGGGCTACCGTTGGTGGAGGGGGCAGTGGCTGCTGCCCACAGCAGACGGTGGCCTAGCCCCCTTCACCTGGGTTCAGTGCAGTCCAACAGACAGGCCCTGTCTGACAAACAGCCATGGACTAACCATGGAATGCACTGTTGTTGTGGTGCAACAGACACTGCCAGTGCCTTTAGGACCAGAAGGTCACAGGTTCAAATCCCAGCTATGGCTCCTACCAACCCAGTCCCTTTATTTTACCTATGAAGAAAACATGGTAGTAAAGACTGAACCTTTATTGCTGAAAACATAAGCATGGGTCAAACACCTATATTTTACCACACCCAGCACAAACATCATAGAAATGTGCATTACCTAGAGCAGAGTCTCCAAAATGCAGTCCTGGAGGGCCAAACACCATTCAGGTTCCATGCTGCCTCTAATAAAGATGCCTGTGCTGCATATCTATGCACCACCCCCATGGTATGCAGGTGTATCTCATGCATATTCATGAGGGACAGCATGAAAACCCGAACAGTGTTTGGCACACCAGGACTGGAGTTGGGAACCTCTGCCGTAAAGCAGCAGCCAACAAGGGCAGACACACCCACACCCACAGGCCCCATTAGCCAATGCCTCCTGGAGAGACAGGACATTGGGCCCTGCGTGCATCCCCCAATACTAGCACTTGCATACCTTAGCAATGCCACCCTACACCTGGGTATACGGTACACAGCTATCAAACATTTGTTATGATTACTGCCAGATAGCGATTTCTACATTAAGCACAGTTTGCTGATTGAGCTCCATCATAACAATCTTTTGGATGTCTGCGGTGTGTGCTTCAGGTCTGGTCTCTGACAGTGTTTACCACCCTGGGGAGTGACCCCCAACAGTATTGCGTACCATATCCATGCCTGTACTGTGCCCAGGACTGGTGTGTGGTGGCCAGGGCTGATAGACTCCTCTATAGTAGCACAATGCTGGCCTAGGTGTGGGAGTGTGTGTCTGTCTATCCAGTGTGTGGTGGCTGCAAACACCTTCTACAGCCCACACTGCCAGCACTGTTGCCAGTATTGGCCTGCCAATATGCATAATGAGGAGCAAGTTACCATGGGTATAGGCCAGACAGGGTGGCCTGGCCAGGGTGCATCTGCACAGGGCATAGGGCACTGGCTGGGCCATTTTAGTGCCCGGCCACCACCTACACAGACAGGGTGACCTCAGTATGTCCTGCTGGGAGATCACTCTCACCCTGACTGTGCAGTGACGACAGCATGGCTAGGCACCCCCCTAGTGCTATATAGTATTTTTGTCATGTGATATTTATGGGTTTTCTTTTGTGGGCCAGTCAATGACTTATCTGCTTGTTGTGTGTGCTGCCATCCCAGTTCTGGGTGCATGCATTTTCACTGGGAACATGCACTATGGACTAACTAGCAGACTGTTTGCAGCTGATATGTGTCTTGATGGAGGGCCTTGCAGGGTGCAGCTGCTGAAGGCTTGCTGCAGGAGAATATCAGATAGTGGTGGGGTACAGCTTAACATATACAGGCCTGATGTCTGTCTGCTATTGTGTTATGGATATGTACAGAGCTGCATTGACTGCCCTGAAGGGTGTCTCTTCCACAGCAGGACCAGGGTTGATGGTCCCCTCTACTGCCACCATTGCAGGGAGGTAGAATGTGGATCTGATGATGTGAGACCCTGTTTACCATCCTCAGCCCTGGAGAAGGAGAGTGGCAGTACATAATCCTCCTAGAGGTTAATAGGGACTACACCTGACTGAGAAAAACAGATAAATCCAAGGTGTTTCTACAGAAACTACCTATCTTCTCACACTAACACTGCTTTGGACCTGCATCATGGCCTATTTTTACCAAGGAAGGTGCTGTGGACCTGGTGCTGGGCGCCTCACCGCACCATCAGGGTGAGCACAGTACCCGCACAATGTGACAGTGTGTAGCTACTCTGTGCCAGTAAAACACACGGTCTGTACCCCCTACAAGGCCGAGGTGCTGTGGGGGTGCACATGGTCAGTTCCCCCTACCAGGCCGAGGTGTTGTGGGGGTGCATACCCCATCTTGTGTTCATCTGTGGACAGCTTATTTGCATGTGCAGTGCATCATGGGTACGGGTGTGCTAACCCTATCCTGGTGACCACAACAGACTGTCTGTGTGGTGAAGTGCAGGCTCTCTGGAGCCAGCCTGGGGCTTGTTAGTAGCTATAGAGCTGTAGTTTTGCCTGTGAAGCCAGAGGTCATGGGTTTGAAACCCACAGTGGGGCTATTTGATAGGGCTACCCAAAGCATTATCTCTTTTTAATATACATTTTTGCTGCCAGCAAAAACACCCTCAGCGTACTTTACCCATAAGGTGCCTCTGAGGGCGCTTTATAGGGCGCCCTATAGGGCACCTTATGGTTCCCGTCCATGTAAGGTGCACTATACATTATCCTATGACGCAACTTATAGGGTGCCCTTTAGGGGACATTTTAGGGTTCCGTGGCGGACAGTGCCCTTTATAATGTGCCCTATGGAGTGCCTTATAGGGTGCCTTATATGGCACCTTCAATTACGGCACGTGAGGGCGTGTTTGCTGGCAGCAATTAATAAAATAAAAATAAAGTGCTGCAGGTAACAAAACATACATTGCAAAGCTGATGCCTCAGCCAGCCTTACATATTAGGCACACTGGGGAGCAAACTCATGACCCCTGTATCAGCAGTCAGTGCCTTAACCATTGTACTCCACTGCTGCTCCTCCTTGCATGTCAGTGCACCTACTTATGCTTTTCATTCCTTAAACTGCACAGTGCTGCCATCAAAAACAGTACTCTGACCTTGCGGTACCTCATACGGCACCCTATAAAGCGCCCTATAAGCAACATTCTAGGGTGCCTTGGCGGACAGTGCACTTTAAAATGTGCCTTATGGGGCGCCTTATGTTAACACGCTTTGAGAGTGCGTTTGCTAGTAGTGATAATTAAAATAAAAATAAAATGCCTCCTAAAGCAATCTTCCCCATAATATGTAATGCCTCAGCCAGCCTTGTTCATTGGGCAGGATTGAACCCCTGATCCCTACACCATTGGTTAGTGTCTTAACCATTGTGCTGTGGTTCTGTTCTTGTGCTTGCACTTCAGCGCGCCGCCTTATGCCGCCCAATATTAAATTGCCTCCTAAAGCAATAGCACACTGCCTTATGCCCATCAGCGTGCCGCCTTATGCTGCCCAACATTAAACTGGCTCCTAAAGTAATGCCTCAGCCAGCTGTCTTCATTGGGTACTGTGGGGGATTGAACCCCTGATCCCTGCACCAATGGTCAGTGTCTTAACTATTGTGCTGTGGCTCTACTCTTCTGCTTGCACATCAGCGCGCCTCTTATGCCTCCCGCGCAGCTTTCTCATGCGCTAATGTGCGGGGCGCACATGGGCGCCGCGTACCTTTGCGCATATTTAAATCCCGTTTTTTCTTTTTCAGAAAGAAACGCCCACTCCTTATATGGCACCCGCACACTAGCGCAGCCTGCACATTACCGGGGTTTTAGTAAACATACCCCATAGAGATTTATAGCCAGTCCTGGATATCTGACAATCTCAGACTTAGGTATTATGGGAAATGCAGCACTGATTCTAGTGAATTAAAGGAGGGACTACTCATACCCTACTGCGTGGCAATTCCCGGAACTGGAGAATTCAATGATCCATCACATGAGCTCTTGAATATACAGGGACATTTTGCGCTTTCTCTACATAACAGCCACCAAATGTGCAAGTGTCCATTATAACCAGTTACCCTGACTGTGAGAATAGGCCTACATCACCTGGTCCTCAGACCAAACACCTAAATGGATGGTTTCTCCAGATTCTAGAGCAGATCTATTTCACCGCAAGAGTGCTGGAAGTGTTGGATGTAGTGTGTTAGGCTAGCCAGTTGATAACAAGCAGCACATCCCCATCATATCAGACCAACAACCATCGGCCCACTAGCAAACCGGCACACCGATGATACTCATGCCTGTAGCACAGCACAATTATTGGAGAAGGACTATTTTGCCCAGAGACTCCAAGGTGGTAAGTTCCACCTCTCATAGATGGTGCATGCATCCTCCTGCTTTACTTAAATAACTGCATGCTGAGGCATGCCTGTGCCTGGCGGACTATGCCATAGTTGGCATGGACCTTAACAAGAGACTCTGAATCACTCTCCTATGGATTCTTCACCTCACCAAAGCCGACCTTCACACCATGACTATCAAGCGATCATGCCAACTAGCTCCGGGATTCAGATCTCATCACGTCATCTACACAAGGTGAACACAGGCTCAGAACCAGTTCACAGCATCCAACCACACTTCAACTGACTCACCCTTGTGCAGGAAGTCTCTGGTCCCCCTTCAATGTACAGGACACATGTAAAACAAAGAACCGCCTACCAGAACAGCACCTTCACTCAATGACATAGCGACTCGGCCCTGTAAATGGGCTATGCCCTCAGTGTGACCCTTCTCTGGGTGGCTATTGTGAGACACTCCCAGAGCCAGCCCAACAGTAAACTTGATCCCAAGACCCCACGTTCACCTGTGGGTCACTCCAAATCCCAGAGAACAGCCAGAATAATGAGACAAGTCTACCCATATGCACCCTATGTCATTCATAAGCACATCTCTGAACAATCCTGAACTCTGAAATCAAGCCCCTCCAGTGTCAATCAACAGATCTCCATTAGATATCCACCATTACAGCCATCACACCCTTACATTACCTCCAAACACAAGCTCAATACAAAATGCACATGCACACCAAGCCAATGACAATGTCTTAGATTTCCACTGGAATACTACTTCTACTACTCACACTTCTATGATATTCCAACACCACAATCATCCAGAGTGGTCTGATACCAATCAGATTCAAACAAAGGGCCCCTCTACCTGCCCCCCCTACATATACACAATCTCATAGAAGACCTCACCGACTTAAACAAATCATTCAGACACCCCCAGACAAACCTCAACAGTTGTGCACTCAGCATTCTCACTTCATTAAATGTGCTCTGGTCAATGCTTGATCAGCACGCAACAAAACTCACATAATCTTGGTCTATAAGAAATAAAACAACATTGATATACTGTTTGTCACTGAATCATGGCTCACCAACACTGATAATATAACCAGCTCACACCCACTTTGACCTTCCACAACTGCCCAAGACATAACAGAAGAGGTGGGGGTGTCATCATCCTTTCTGACAAACACCTCAATGTGAAGCCTGCTACAGTTATTTGTGAAAGTATTCATCCCCTTGGTCTTTGTCCTGTTTTGACGCATTACATACAACCTGGTATGAAAATGGAGGTTCATTTGGATGTTAGGTAATGAACCTAGCAATATAGTCCAAATTGGTGAAGTGAAATGACAATAAAATACCTTGTATATATAAAAAAAAACAAATAAAAACTGAAAAGCTGTGAGTGCATATGTATTCATCCCCTTTGCTATGAAATCACTAAATAAAATCTGGTCTTACCAATTAACCTCAAAAGTCACATAATTAGTTGATTAGGGTCTACCTGTGTGCAATCAGTGTCACATAATCTGTCTCATGATGCCTGTATAATATACCTGTTCTGAAAGGCCCCTGGCTCTGCAACACCACTAAGCAAGAGCATGAAGACCAAAAAGCACTCCAAAAAAGTCAGAGACAAAGTTATGGAGAAGTATAGATCAGGGTTGTGTTATAAACAAAATTCCAAATTCTGAATATCCCACAGAGCACCTTTAAATCCATTATAACAAAATAGAAAGAATATGGTTCACTACAAATCTGATAAGAGAAGGCCGCCCACCAAAACTCATAGACCGGGCAAGGAGGGCATTAATCAGAGATGCTGCAAAGACACCAAGGATAACACTGAAGGAGCTGCAAAGATCAACAGCGGAGATGGGAGTATCTGTCCATAGGACCACTTTAAGCCATACACTCCACAGAGTGGGGCTTCATGGAAGAGTGGCCAGAAAAAAGCCATTGCTTAAGAAAGAAATAAGAAAACATGTTTGGAGTTTGCCTAACAGCCTGTGGAGGACCCCCGAAATACATGGAAGAAGGTTCTCTGGTCATATGAGATGAAAATTTAACTTTTTGGCCATTATGGGAAATGCCATGTATGGAGCAAATCCAACAATTCTCATCACCCTGAGAATACCATTCCCACAGTGAAACATGGTGGTGGCAGCATCAAACTGTGGTGATGTTTTTCATTGGCAGGGACAGGAAAATTGGTCAGGATTGAAGGAATGATGGATGACACTAAATACAGGGCAATTCTTGAGGAAAACCTGCTTCAGTTTGCCAGAGATTTGAGGCTAGGATGAAAGATCACCTTCCAGCAGGACAATGACACTAAAAATGCTGCTAAAAGTGGTTTAAAGGGAAACATTTAAATGTCTTGGAATGGCCTAGTCAAAGCCCAGACCTCAATCCAATTGAGAATCTGTGACACGACTTGAAGATTGCTGTACACCAACAAAACCCATCTACCTTGAAGGAGTTGGAACAGTTTTGCCTTAAGGAATGGGTGAAAATCCCAGTGGCTAGATGTGCTAAGCTAATAAAGACATACCACAAGAAATTTGCAGCTGTAATTGCAGCAAAAGATGACTCTATAATGTATTGTCTTTTGGGGGGGGGGGGGGGGATATATATGCACACTCCTGCTTTCAGGTTTTTTTTTCCTTAATTATTGTTGTGTCACAGTAAAGGATATTTTGCACCTTCAAAGTCGTAAGCATATTGTGTATATCACATGGTGCTAACCCCCAAAACTCCATTTTAATTCCAGGTTATAATGTGACAAAACAGGACAAATACAGAGGGGATGAATACTTTTGCAATGCACTGTACATCCACCACAATTGACTCAACAAACATATTGGTAGTGGAAAACAAGTAATTATCCATATGCCTGGCATACAGAGCTCCTAATGCAGACACAGATCTCTTGGCACTTCTTGACATTGCATGCACCCACATCGCCAAAGACAAGTTTTTTATAATGCTAGGTGACTTCAACCTCAACTCAGCATCAACGACACAAGTCAATTCCTTCCTCTAAGCTATGGACACTATGGACCTTTCAAAAATCATCAATGTACCCACCCACAAAGGAGATAACACACTGGATCTACTATTTGTATCTGGCAAAATCCAATCAGCCACACCCACCATCACTTGTCAAGTAATGCCCATCCCATGATGAGACATCATGCACTCACCTTTGACCTACCTCTGCCCAACCACAACACCACAAAACAGCTTCAAACCCAAGTACCACACAGATTCAAGGATTTCAGTAAACAAGCCCTGCTGGATCATATAATACCACGATTCGATTCTGACCCTACTGATCTTACCTTACTTGTTGACAGATGGAACAACACCATTGCAACATATGCAATAGCACAACAGGAGATTAAAACTGTTATTGAAAAGTGCTTTAACGTCATGGAATAAGATACAAGCCATCAATTAGCTGCCAATTCCTGTACTCTCATACAGCTTTGGGATTGTGGACTGGCCTCTTAATGATCTTAAAAAACTGGATGTGTGAACAAGAAAACTCCATCCCCATAAAGTAATTTACAAAAATCAGTGTATGCCAAGACTGTACATTCCTAGAGCTGAAGGAGGACTAGGACTTACAGAGATTGATCACACCTTATCATAGGCCTCCAAGCCTACTTGACAGAATCCTTGGATCGAAATACACGAAAAGTGCTGAAATATGAAAGTAAATGTCCAGAATTTCTCTCCCTCATCAAATTTGGACAAGCATTCCGATGACTAGAAGGAATGAATGAAAATCCACAGGCATGCATGGGAAAGGAAGCAGCAGAATTTGCAAAACAAGAGAAAAAAACTCTTCAAAGAATTGGATCAGCAAGTGATGAAAAGCAAGTGTCAAATGCACATATACAGTGGAAAATACAGATAATTACTCCAATAACCTTTTGTTGATCAAGAGCAGATACATGAATGCTTAAGGAAAGGTGAACTGAAACTGAAGGATGAAAGATTGATAGTTCCAGCCCAGGACAGTGGATTACGGATGAGATAGTTTATGGTGAGCATTGAAAAAACAGGCAAAACAGACATATGTTGATTCTGTAAGAAAGAGCTAGAAACAGTGACTCACCTTATAGCAAGCTGTGAAGTTCTGATAGTGGAAAATTTCTATACAGAAAGACACAACAAAGTAGCATGCATCCTCCACTGGAAACTATGTAAACATTGTATCATCACTGTCTCTGAAAAGCACTGGGATCATGACTCTAACAGATTAACAGAGAATGAAGAGATTATGATCACCTGGGACATTCCCATTCTGACAGATAAGAAACTGGATGCGAGGAAACCTGATATAGTGGTAAAGGAGAAGAACACCAGAACGGTATTGATAATAGAAGTGTCGGTACTGAGTGATTATTCTGTGAATTGCAGGTAGAGGCATAAGATCTTGAAGTATCAAAAAATGCAATCAGAGATGAAGAAAATGTGGCAGAAAGATACTGAAATCTTTCCCATTGCACTGGGAGCAACAGGTTTGATAAAGAAGAATTTCCAAGCACATCTTGACAAACTTCTCATACTTGTTGCATCTTGCGAACTCCAGAAGGAAGCTGTCTTTGGCACCATGCAAGTACTATACCAAACATTAGCAGCAAATTTGAGAGACTAAGATCATACTCCACATACCCTGGCTTAGAAGTGAGGTTCACGACTGTCATGGTATCTGCAAAACTAACCCATTTGGAGAAACTACTAGATCCTAATCACTTCCTTACTATATGCCAGGCCTTAATCATTCCACACCTGGATTATTGTAACACAGTCCTACAGATCCTTCCAAACCTAGCCCTCAGGCCTCTGCAAACCACACAGAATACATCAGTCAGGCTCATTACCAAAACCTCACGATACAAGCACATCACACCAGTACTTAAGAGCCTATACTGACTCCCAATAAAAGTGAGAATAAAATACGTACAAAACAATCATGACTACCTTCAAAATGATACACAATTTTACCACAGCCTGCCTATAGCCACTCATTCAGAAGAACCCGAACACAAGACTACGATGATGACAATACCTAAATCTTCTTGATATCCCAAAAGGTTCTTAGTGTACCAAAGTATTCTCATTATATAGCCCTACATTATGGAACTCACTACAGAGGCAACTCAGCACCTTGATACTCTAGGGAACTTAACATAGACAAGCATGAGTTAAGACAGATTGAACACTGCTGGAGAAGGACTAGAAACCCAATGCACCAAAAGGAATACACCATAAAACAGGAGGAATACAACAACCTAATACACAAGCATAAAAGAGAGTATCATTCTAACTTAATCCTCAAATCATTAAACAAATCCAGAGAGTTGTTTGAAATAACAAAATCATTCACGTGTGCACCATCATCCTCACAAAACACTGAGATGCACCCAGAAGACTTTGCAACATATCTACAAGACAACCATTCTCCCAAGAGGGACTCACCAACACTGTTCCACACATCTTTGAGCACACCAAGGAACCCACAGCTTTGGACCACATTCACACCAGTCTCAGAGGACTTACTCGACCAAATGCTTATGATGCTCAATACCACAACCTCCCCACTTGACCCATGTCCCAGCTCATGGATAAAAATGACAAGAAATAAATGAATACCTACCCTGCTTAAAATACTAAACCACTCACTTTCTCAGGGATTCATCCCCACCAACCTAAATACCGCACCCATCAGACCTACGAGTATTCTAAAAGAACCTCTTCTGCTGACATCAATTTACCTACTTCTTACAGACCCATTTCCAGTATTCCCTTCCTAGCAAAAATATTGAAAAAACAGTTCAAATACAGCTACAGGACTTCATAGACTCCTCTATCCCTTTAGACGAACAACAACATGACTTCAGATCTAACCATGGTATAGAAACCTTGCTCATATCACTAATCAAACCCTCTTCCTCGGGCTCATACAGGTACAACAAAAATTTATCCTTATCTTCTTGGACATAGCGTTCACCTTTGATTCAATAAATCGCAACCAATTATTAGATAGGTTGGAGTCTATAGGTATAAGCAGCACTACTCAAGCCTGATTCCTATCCTACCTAAAAGAATGCCAGCAGCAAATTAAAGCAGGCAACAGAACCTCCAAACCATTCATGCAGCCTCAAGGCATTCCTCAAGGATCCGCCCTCTCAGCCTTACTCTTTAACCTCAATATCCAACCAATATACCAAATCCTATGAAAAGCACAAGATGAACTTTCACATATATGTTGATGATCTAATACTATGCACTCCCTTCGATACCACCAACACACAATACACCATAATACAAGCTTACTTCAGGGCATTAGTAGAATGGATAGACAACCATAACCTATCAATTAACTATACCAAGTCAGAAATATTCATCGTATCCAGAGACCCATCCTACACCTCTTCAGAATAACTAAACATCAATGAAGTGCTTCTCCCTGTAAGGTCAGAGGTTAAATATCTAGGGATCACTCTAGATCAGAGATTATCCTTTCAAGCACATATAAAAAGAACTACAAACTCTGTATACCATAAAATGAGGATCTTGCACAATCTTCGCCTTCTGCTAGATCCTAATCACTTCCAGGGGCGGCCCAAGGAGGGTGCGGGCCATGTGCGGAGATTAATTGCGGGACCTCATTTGCATAATGGATCTCATTTGCATAAATATTTGCATAATGCTAATATGCACTTTTAGTAAACATTCCTCTTAATGAGTGTCTGAATAAAGAAAGATTAACAGATTTCTACATTAGGAAGTACTATAAACACTGATCATTTAGAACCCATAGCAAATCCACCATATCATAACAGCATTATCAGGACTCACAAAGCACCAAACCCTACCTATCAAAAGGCAACACTGCAGATATTACAACCAGTACATCTCAGAGAATACCAATACATCTCACTGAGGGAAAGAGAGTAAGTGGGACTGTCAAATAGAAACAATATGAACAGAATACCTCAACTTGGTTACACATGCAGAACATAAGCTGACGCCACACAAAGAACAAGGGATAATGATTTAGTAATAGGAAGATGATAATTAAGCTGGGAACCCCAAAAGCCAAACATGAAATGTACAACACTGGAGAAATAAAACTATAAATTAATTTCCGCTTGCACTAAATAAAAACGCGAAGATGTTAGCAATACACACTTCCCAGACCTGACATATTCCAGTTAATAAATTCAAAATAAAAAGTAGTTTTCTACCTTCTGTTTGGGATTTTATTTTTCAGCTGCAATTGCTCCAGTCACTTTCTTCTGGTTTCTTTGTGTCTTCTGTGAGCTATCCATTTATCCTTTCTTCTCTTTTAGATTTTTTCCATTCTCTTTCTATATCTGCTTTAACAAACTGATCTTTCCCCTTTTGCTCTTTCCCCCTTTTCTTTCCTTATTCCTTTATCATCCACTCAAATTTCATCCTTCCGTTCCCAATCTCCACTTACTCTCCCAATACCCAGCCCATTGTAGACTTTTCTTCCCTCCCACACAAAATATCTTTTCCCCTCTCCATTCTCATTCTCATTCTCATTCCCCATCCCCAACCCTTTCTAGTCCTCCCCCAAAATCAGCTCACTTATAGTTCTAGACCAACCTAACATCTGCTTCCTTCTAGTCCGAATCTTTCAAGCCCCCACATCAGCCCATTTCCAGTCCTAACCTCCATATGCTTTTTTCATGTTCCATTCCAGCCCCCCATCAGCTCATTTCCACTCCAAGCTCCCCCATCAGCCAATTTCCAATCCTAGACCCCTTGTCAGCCCATTTCCAGCCCTATTCCAACTCCCCCCAGCCCATTTCCAGTCCTATTCCAGCCCATCACCTATTTGCAGTCCAAGCTCCCCCATCAGTCCATTTCCAGTCCTAGCCCCCATATGCTCTTTTCCAGTTCCATTCCAGCCCATCAGCCTATTTCCACTCCAAGCTCCCCCATCAGCTCATTTCCAATCCTAGCCCCTTCATCAGCCCATTTCCAGCCCTATTCGAGCCCCATCAGCCCATTTCAAGTTCTATGCCAGCCCCAATCAGTCTTTTTCCAGTTCTAGCCCCCCATATGCTCTTTTCCAGTTCCATTCCAGCCCCCCGTCAGCCCATTTCTACTCCAAGCTCCCCATCAGCCAATTCCCAGTCCCCTCATCAGCCCATTTCCAGTCCTAGCCCCCCATCACAGCCAATTTCCAGTCCAAGTTTCCCCCCCATCACAGCCTATTTCCAGTTCTAGCCCCCCCAACCATTACAGCCCATTTGCTGTCCTAGCCCCCCATCACAGTCCATTTCCAATCCAAGTCCCCCATCACAGCCCATCCAGTCCTAGCCCCCATTACAGCCCATTTGCAGTCCTAGCCCCCCCCCATCAGAGCCCATTTCCAGCCCCAGTTCCTCCTCCCTCGATCACAGCTCATGCAGTCCTAGCCCCCCCCCCCCCCTCCAGAACAGCCCCGCGGCAATCTAAGAGGCTGCAGAGGGAGCCGGGGAAGCCCACGCAGGGCCCCGGCTCCCTCTGCACAACCGCCAGCATGAGGAGTCTTTCCCTCATGCTGGCGGCTGTATCTGTGAAGCCACGAATGCTGGGAAAGGTTAAAGGGCATTGCCTTTAACCTCTCCTGGCCTTCGCGGCTTCACAGATACAGCCTCCAATGTGAGGGAAAAGACTCCTCATGCTGGTGGCTGTGCAGAGGGAGCCGGGGCCTAACGCGGGCTTCCCCAGCTCCCTCTGCAGCCGTCCACATTGTGCAATAATGGAGTTTGTGCGGGGCCCCCTGAAGCGCAGGGCCCTGTGCGAACAACATTATTGCACAATTGATGGGCCGGCCCTGATCACTTCTGTACTGTATGCCAGGCTTTAATCACTCTACACCTGGATTACTGTAACTCAGTCCAACAGGGCCTTCCAAACCTAACCCTCTGACCTCTGCAAACCACACAGAATACATCAGCCAGGCTCATCACCAAAACCTCACGATATGAGCACTTCACACCAGTACTTAAGAGCCTACACTGACTCCCAATAAAAGTGAGAATAAAATACAAAGTGATCATGACTACCTTCAAAATGATATACAATTTTACCACAGTCTGCCTACAACCACTCATTCAGAAGAACCAGGACACAAGACTACGACAAAGACAACACCTAAATCTTCTCGATATCCCACCTCAGAAAACAAAAAGTTCTCAGTGTGCCAAAGGGCATTCTCATTCTACGGCCCTGCATTATGGAACTCACTACCAATTGCACTATGGACTGCCCAGGACCTCACTGACTTCCAGAAAAGAGTTGAAAACACACCTTTTCAAAGACTTCTTTGGACCTGTCACGTAGATACTCCACCTAACCCTCTTACCATACATTATGTATTGTTTTGCCTCTTACTTGTAAATACATTATGCCCCTACCTACTACCCCTACTACTGTGATTTAATCTGAACACCCTTATCTAAACCTACCTAATATAAATATGTTCATGTTACTATATGTTTCATGTTACCACATTCACTCATTCAATATACTTGTAGATGAGTTTGATGTAAACTGATTTGATACCATGAAAAGTACATAAGAACATAAGATATGCCATACTGGGTCAGACCAAGGTCCATCAAGCCCAGTATTCTGTTTCCAACAGTGGCCAGTCTAGGTCATATGTACCTAGCAGTTTCCCCAAGGGACAAAGGTTCCACAATGCTAAGTGGTATAGAAGCAATGTTAAATAAATAAATAAATTTTGCCCCACCTCCCAGACCACATGGAACCATGTTGAGTTGGGCATGGGGATGGACGTGCCAGCTAATTGTATTCTGCTATCCCCTGCCTCTTTGTAGGCTAACACCATCCATGTGGCTGTCACACTTATTGCCTATGGAGCGTGGGAGTAGCTCTCATGCAGGACCCGTGATGTGAACCATGCAGAGATTGACTAAGTTCACACAGCTTCTCTGCATCCAAATAAAGCCTCTGGGCAGCCACCCTACTACTGGGGCAAATATCCTACATCAATGGGAATGTTCCCTCACTCCCACCCAATATTCACCTTCTGGGACTGCATTCCCACATGGTGGCAGGCAATGCTGAGAGACACATGACATCTTGTGGCACATTCCTCCTGCTGTAAATCTGCATGCTCCATTCAGAGGTCAGTGTCCCAAAATCTGAATCAGGCAAACAGCTGCATGCCTTCTCTGTCAACATAACAAAGGTTCTTGTTTTACATTAACGTCTAATGTGCTGCTGATTGCTTTAATAAAATATCACAAGACAGTGTTCGGGTGGAGGTCTATTCCAATGAGGATGTCCAGGGCCACTATTCGTCCGGTCAGAACCGGATGCACAGTGGTAGGCGCGATTCTGATCCTACGAGGCACGTCTTATCCCCGCAGGATCAGAATCACATTTAAGCCTGTACGTGCAGGCCCGGACCCGATTCTGGTCAGCCTGCACATACAGACTCTTGCCCGGCTAACTCAGTCAGGCTCCTGAATGGGGCCACAGCACCATGGCATCCAGTTGCCATGGCACCATGGCTCCATTCAGGAGCCGTGATCCCCAGCCACCGATGACTATTTTCATTCCCTGCCAGGGTTGGGCTGCAGTGAATCTCCTGCACCCTCTCCGACCTTCACCATGCCCCAGGCCTTCCATCCCATGCCATCTAGGGGAACTTGTCTGCTGGCCCCAGATGTACAGGGCCAACATCAGAACAACTGACTATATTGCACATTCATGGAGCACAGGTGGACCATTGCCATGGATGTTTGCATTGTCATAGGGGCCATTTTATTACAGGGCTTTAGCTGACAACATGTGTTCTGGCGCGCACTGAATGCGCATTGGGGCCCGCATTGGGGCACGCACTGGCAGATAGTGTGGGGCCATTACAGTGTGGGATGATTTCTTTTTTTTTTTTTCAATATTCTTTATTAAATAATAAAGGAGGAAAAGTTACAAACAACAGTCCACATCAAGAAGAAAGTTGGCTCCAAATTCAAAAAGAAAACATAAGAACATAAATTTCAATATTAAGAAATATAATAATATATATCCATCTGAGGACCTCTAAGACAAAAATCTTGAACCCACATTATCTAAACCAGAAGCCATATAAATTCAAATATAAAGAAAAAATTAATTTCTTTTCTTCCCAGACAAGAAAGCCTTGAGTTGCACAGGATAAAAGAAGAAATATTTGTCACCTTGTTGCATAACTGCACATTTACAGGGATACTTTCAGAAGAAAGAGGCCTCTTCTTTTTTTTTTTTTTATTATATATTTTATTCATTTTCAACACATGTAACTACAGTACAAAACGGTTATTAACATAGCAGGATCCAAACAGATTCCTATTAATCAGAATAACAAAACAACACAATAACTCTAACAAGAACCAGTATCAGTCCATGCCAGCACGCCGCCCCCCCCGCTCAATGTGGTTGTAGCAGCTATGATTCCACAGAGTAGATTTCATCAGATGTCTTCATAAAACATAACTTTGCAGAGCTGTCCATTTCCTACTCAGTTTACCAGACCCTTGGTTTTTAGCTATATAGAGTTCTTCGTAGGTCTTGTATAGGATTAAGAGATTCCACCAATGCTCAAAACAAGCTTTGTCAAGATTCTTCCAGTGTATTAAAACTATTTTAAGCGCTATCCCGAGCATTAAGTCCAATAGCTGACTATCCCATTTCATCAAAGTAGGTTCCAGAGCTATGGATTTATATACTACTATCCGATAGGAGATAGGAGCTTGTAGGTTCAAGATTTGCGATATGCGTTCCCATACTCTATTTCAATATATTTCCAGGGATTTACAATGGAACAGCATGTGCGCCAGTGTACCAATATCCATGTTGCAGGACCAACATCGATTTCCCTCCTGCAGAGTCCATTTCATTTTCTTAACCGGTGTAATATGCGCCCGATGTGCTATAAAATACATAGATTGTGTGAGAGACGCAGCTCTTGTGATACGTATTTGAGTCCCCCAAAAAGTGTCCCAACTCTTTGGAGTTATATCATCGCCGGTTTCAGTAGCCCACACCGACTGTACCTTAGTGCATATCTTGTCACTTTTAGACCGGAGAATCGCTACGCATCTCGAAACAGCTTTAGTGCCTGTTTGCAGTTTTGGAGCTTCTGTCGCAATGGCCAATCGGTACGTATCAAGACCGGTGATACTCCTGCCTTGCTCAAGCAGTGTCGAAGTTGGCACCATTGGAAATAGCTTGCGTTAGGCAATCCAAATTCCATTCTTAATCTGTCAAAGGTTTTAAAAGCATTTCCGCAGATCAGTTGTCCGATGGTTATAAGACCCTGCTCCGCCCATTTTTTCCATAAGACAGGCTTCCCTCCGATGGTAAAGCGCGGATTCAGCCACAGGGGCATATCTGTGGAGAAGTCTTCACCTCCATCGATACATGATGCCAGTAGTCGACAAGCAAGCTGCGTTTCCAACACAATAGCAGTATTTGGTGTCGTCTGGTCTACCACTGTGCCAATCATCGTCTGTGCAGGCAGGGGGGAATGCAAAGCGCGTTCCACATTCAACCATCTGGGCCCCTTGGCTATGTCTTCTGTATCGATCCATTGAGCACCTTGTTTCAAGATAGAGGCGGTGTGCAGCCAACTGAGATCTGGGAAATGAACACCTCCTTGCGCTCTAGGCAACTTCAATTTCCACGCGGCTATTCTAGGTACTCGGTTGCCCCACAAGAAAGCTATCAGCTGACTGTTCATTTTCTTATAGAAAGCTGGCGGGAATCGTAGGGGGATCATGCTTAATATATAGCTGAGCTTGGGCACCAATATCATTTTTATAGTCTCCAGCCTACCCCACCAACTCAAGTGTAGGGGGGTCCACCTACTGATGTTATCATGTACTATTTCATGACACGCTCTAATATTGAGCGCTATAGTCTCGTCCATAGTGGTACCATAGGTCACTCCAAGATATCGGAAGGACGACTTCTCATATTGAAAGGGATATCCACGTACCGTTTCTTCATTGACCCAATCATTCAGAGGTATGATTGTTGTTTTATTCAGATTTACTTTGTATCCGGATATCGCTGAATAAGTATCTATAAGCTGAAGAACTTCAGGAAGGTCTGATGGCTGTAGGAAAATGAGCAGGTCATCTGCATATGCGGACAATTTACAGGGACCATCAGCTAACTCAATTCCTTTGATGCTTTCCTTCTGTCGAATCGCTATCAGCAAGGGTTCCAGAGCTAAGTTAAAAAGCATCGGGGACAGAGGACAGCCCTGCCAGGTTCCTCTTTGCAACTGAAAGGGGGCTGAGAGGTGCGAGTTAACCGCTATTCGAGCTGCGGGTTTGGTGTATAGCAACTCAATGCTTTTTAGGAATTTCTCTCCCATCCCGAACCAACGCAGAGATCGAAATAGAAAGGACCACTCCAGTCGGTCGAAGGCCTTTTCGGCATCCAATGCTAACCCTATTAAGGGCTCAGCCATAGTTTTGGCGGAAGTCAGCACATGCGCCAATAGTCTCCCATTATCCGTAGTTGATCTATTCTGTATAAATCCACATTGGTCTTCATGCACCAAATCTTTTAAGATCCGACCTACTCGGTTAGCAAGCACTTTAGCATATATCTTGTAATCAGAGTTTAGGAGGGAGATGGGTCTGTAGTTCTCTATCTTTTGCGGATCCCTGCCCGGCTTCGGGTGAATTACCACCACGGCCTCTGCTAAAGCACCAACCTCTGGGGATTCATCATGCAGGCCACTGTAATAGATCTGCAGCATGGGAGCCAATTGAGTATGATATTTGTTATAGAATTCCAAGGGGATGCCATCTGGGCCAGCGGCTTTAACACGGGCCATCTGTTTGATCGCATCTTGTATTTCTGTCACAGAGATCTCTTGTTCCAGTGTTCGGCTTTGGTGACTGGACAGTTTGGGTCCTACTATATTGGAGACAAAATCTTCAAAGGCTTTGTCACTACATTGTGTATCCGAATGGTACAATTCCTCATAGAATTCTTTACAGCGGTCTAGGATTTTATCAGGTCTTAACAGAAGGTCCCCGGTTTTATCTTGCTTCGCGGCTATAGAGGTCTTGCAGCTCTTTGGTTTGAGCTGCCGAGCTAATAGGGATCCAGACCGGTTGCTTTCATAGTAGTATGTACTACGTTGCAACTGGACGCTACTTAGTGCTTCTTTGTTAAGGATAGCATTGTATTGGTATATCAATTTTTGGAGTCTAAGTAGTATCATTGAGTCGGCTCTTTTGGTAAGTAGTCTTTCCCCGGCCTTTATTTGGAGTTCCAGTGCATCCTTTTCTTTTTTTCTGGCTTTACACCGTTTAATGGTATAAGTGGTAATGTGAGCTCGCAATGTCGCTTTAAAGCCTTCCCACCAGCTCCAGATGGAGGTATCACCGGGCGTGTTATACTTAAAATAGGTCTCAATTTCCCCGGTCAGGAGATGTATGAGGGAGTCATCTGCCAGCAGGGATTTATCAAATGTCCATCTAGGTGGAACATGTTGAATACATTTGGTATCTAGCACTAGGGAGATAGCGGCGTGATCCGATACCGTTGCAGCATATATCTCCGCTGCCAGCACTTGTTGCATCATCTCTGCAGACAGTAGGAAGAAATCGATCCTAGTTTGTGTATTATGCGGGATGGAATAAAATGTATAGTCCCTTTCTTGGGGATGGAATATCCGCCACGGGTCCACCAAGTGGAGCTCTGCAATTATTCCTTTGAGAACCGCCTGTGATTTGATCTTATCTACAGCTCGATAGGGTACACGGTCCAACAGTGGATCCAAAATGACATTAAAGTCGCCCCCTAATATGATATTGGTGTGAGCTACGGCTGTTACTTCTTTAGCTATCAGTTTAAAGAAATTAGGATCGTCCAGATTGGGCGCATATATATTAAAGAGTGTATAGAGTTGTGGATTTATTTTCATGGTCAACCTGGCCCATCGACCCTGAGGATCAGTCTGTGTGTCTGTAATAGCAGATTGCAAGAATTTACGTACTAAGATTATCACCCCCCCCCCCTTTGCGTTGCGTGGAAGAGGCCGAGGCTCCCACCTGGAAGTATTTAGAGGTTACTTTCTGAGATTCGGTATCTGATAAATGTGTCTCTTGCAAGAGGGCAATATCCGCTTTTTTTTGCTGACAGTACGCTAGGATCTTCTTCCGTTTGACTGGGCCTGTAATGCCTTTTACATTCAGTGAAAGAACTAGGAGGTCACCAGACATTAACACTGGAGTGGGCTATTTTGTAGGTGGAATCTATCGAATGGCTAGATCTGCTTTGTACAAGCTCGTTTGTATATGCGGAGGGCATTGTACTAGACTGGACTGACACATTTAACTGCACAACTGGCAAACATAGTTTCGCTAAGGTGAACACCATCCACTTAAACAGATAACAACCCCGACCTCCCATTGCCACCCATACAGCTCAAACAGGCGTATCTGGCTATTAAATCTATTTAGTACAAGGAAAATTCAGTCAGTGTTGTGTTTCTCAAGGCTTAAAGACGTTCTAAAATTTTGCATGAACGCACGTCCGCACCCCCTAAATACATGCTGAATTCTCTTCGCAGCGTTATTACAAGAGAGTTCATAGGTAAGTCCTCAGGTTTCCATTCCACATTTGTCCTGGAGGAAAGTTTTCAATTTTTCAGCTTCAACAAAATTCCTCGTCTCATTGTGTAGCGTGACCCGCATGGTTCCTGGGTAGTACAGCCCGTATCTTGCCTGTGCACTTTGCAGCATAGGTCTGCAGGCCAGCAACGCTTTCCTCCGATCTACCGTCTGCTTGCTCAAATCCGGATAGAGTGCCACTTTGTGTCCCTGTATTTGCAGAGATCCAGCTTTCCGTGCAGCTTGAAAAATCTGTAGGACCTGTGGGTATCTCAATACTTTCATAATGAGAGGGCCTGGGTATCGGGTATTTTCAGCTTTGTGCGTGGGGATACGATGGGCCCGTTCCAGCTCAAAAGGCCTTGCAAAGACAAGCTGCAGCATCTCTGGCAAAATTTTCTCCAAAAATCCAATCGGATCGGTGCCTTCGGCGCCCTCAGGGACTCCAACTAATCTGATATTATTTCTACGGGCACGGTTGTTTTGATCTTCAATCTGGCTTTCTATGTGCCTGACTCGCTTGATCAGAGGGCCCAATTGTTCTAATGCAGAGCCATGTTTCTGAGTTTGCAATTCAACTGCACTGAGATGAGTGGTAACGGTGAGGAGTTTCTCCTTTACCTCTATTAAATCTTCTTGGATCATATTCAGTGAACTAGCATTAGCTGCAATCATTTCTTTAACGCATTTCAACTCCTGCAACACTTCGCGTAGGCCACCAGTAGTCACTCCCTCCTTCTCTCCCGCGGCCATTTTCTGCGGGGAGCCTACTTCGGGTTTAGATCGTTTCGCTGCTGAGCCAGAGCCTTGCTGAAATTCCATCCGGGCAGGCTTCAGAGACGCCATCCAGCAGTAACCCGATATTAGTGATAAATAAAGGGGGTACAAGCATCAATTTAATGCCAAGATATGTTCAGGATTCTTGGGCAGCAACGGGAGCATAAATTTAGGCGTCCATTCTGTTCAGTGGCTAGCTCCGCCCCCCGAAAGAGGCCTCTTCTGAAAGTATCCCTGTAAATGATACTGGTTGGCTTTACAAACATCCGGAAATATTGGTATAGAGCCACCCCAAAAGTCAACATTCGTTTTAGTGAAATATAACCTCATAATCATATTTTTATCCAAAAGAGAAACAAAGGATGTGATTAGTGTAGCTCAAGGAGGAATAGCGTCTGTCAAGGACTCCAAAAAGTTGATACATCCAAAGTCTCAGATGGAGAGAGCTGAACAATCTCCTCCTCTGTCTGTCTCTCAGTCTTGGCCCTTCGGGAAATATAGTAAACATTAGAAAATATAATTACTTCCACCTCATTAATCAAAAGAACCTCTGTTAAATACTTTTGAAGAAGAATAAGGGGGGATAAATAATAAGAACGGGGGAAATTAAGAAATCAGAGGTTCTTAGGCTGAGCTGCATTCTCAAGAGGCTAAAGCTGATGATAAGTTACTGTACTGTCTCTTATGGAGGATGAGAGAGCAGATTGGGCTAGTGCAATTTAGTTATCGAGGAATTATAGTTCACAACCTTAACATCGTGATCTGAAATTTTCACCAGAACATCAGAAGAAAACTGTGAGACCATTGTGAGAGAAGACCGTAGTGAAACCTCAGTGCGAGTCACCATCTCTCAAATATCTTCCAGCAAAACATCCTTTGGAGGAACCACATTCTCCACACCACTAGGAAAACTAAGAGGAGTCAGCATTTTAACCAAAATAGAAAGTATTTGAGACCTATTCAACTCGAAAGAATCCAACTGGGAAGAATGAGACATAACGCCCGCCCCTTTTACATCCACAGGGGGGACATTTGACTCTGACACCAATCCTTTCTGGCTGGGTGGGATAAAACCCATTAGTCTGGAGGAAGAAACATCAGAAGGGTACTCACAGTTCCAGAGGAAATATCCATGTCTGGAGCAACTTCCTCTGGTATCACTAAGGCAACTGATAAGATCTTCTTTTTCCTTTTTCCCATAGGCTCTCTTCTTCAGGTTTCCTGTTCTTCCAGGTTCTGAACGGGCTCCAAAAGGGCAGGTCATGCCCCTTTGGGCATGCCCCTTTGGACACATGCCCACCAGCATGCACCCGTGGCTGCATCCTGCAGTGGGCTGGAGATTTAAACCCGGTAGAGGTGACATCAGCACTGAAGCTTCTCCTCACCAGAGTGATCAAGAATCCAGAGAGCAGCAAGGCAACAAAGACACAGCAAGCAGAGCTTTCCTTGTGTGGGGCAATTTCCACACAAACTGTAGATATCATGTAAAGGTTATGGGTGGGCAAGATGGGGCACAGTGTGGGCATGGTATGCTCTGCACAGTTGGTGCAGGGTTCTCAACACACACTAACTGCCTTAGCACAGGATCACCTATGGCCACTTCAAATAGGTAGTATTAGGTGCACCTATGTTAACACCACAAATGCTATGGGCCCCGTTTTACTTGCCAGAGAAATGCTTGCCATGCCCCTGACAGTTAACACCTCAACGTTGCATCTGGCACACCATAATTTCACCACCTTTGCCGTGTTGGATGCAACGCCATAGCACCCTTTGGTAAAAGGACCCCATAGTGTTGCAGGGAAAGGGCCATACCTAGCAGTCATTTATAGGTTGGAGTCTGGGTGAAGCACACTGCATACACCTCATTGTACTTTATGTGCAAACTTTAATGCACAAAAATGGTGTACTTCCTGCCAGTGAGCCTGTAACGCCTGCTCTTGAGCTGGCGTTGATGTTCCCAGTGGCATCCCATCTAATGTGTGCTACTCTCCCCATGCATTAGAGGAATGCACATTGTCTCTACCAACATGCTGCCAACATACCATCCATATTCCACCCATCAATGATGATTTCCCGTGTTAACACTCAATTAGCCCGTGTTATTGGTTCGCTCTTCTGCGTTAACCACTAACACGGACTGATAACACACGCTAACAGCCACTTCATGCCATTAACGCACTTTAGTAGACATACCCTACAGAATTAAAAAAGCAAAATGGATATCAGTGAAATGTCAGCAAACTGTTTGCCTGGACTTGGGATTTGCAGCAGTGTTGAGGGGTTAATTGTCCTTACTTTTCTGGTGTTTAAAATACCTCAACAATTTTAAAGAAAGTAGTTTTGTTCACTGAGCTCATTAATTAGCTTCTCCAGTTCTGTAAAATCCTACATTTGTTTGCATAAATGTCAGCACGTACACAATCATTCTGTAAGATCAGCAAGGAGATATTGAAAACCCTAAGGAATCTTGCACTTTCTTGCACATATTTCTTACTAAAATGGTGGTTTCTGCTGGATATGCCCATATTTAAGCATTTGTTAGCCACCAAAACGTTCTGTATTCAGCAAGCCTCAGGGATTTATTTGCATCCCAACTGAACTTCCCAAGTCCTACCTAGATACCCTATGCAAAAAAAAAAAAAAAGGCTTATTTTATGTGAACACCAACAGCACTGTTTCTGTGGTCTGGGCTTTTCTAAATCCTGATTGATATTGATCAAATAACTAAAAACAATTTTAAAAACCATTTATGAAACCACAGGTTTTTTTCAATTATCTTATTCACAATCACAATCAGGATATCTGATATGACATGGTAATATAATTATAGAAATTTGTTGGCTCCAAACCTGACATTTGAGTATAAGATGAACCACCATCTAGGGATGTTCAAAGTCAAAACAAGTTTGGTTTGTCGTCATTTAAAATGAATGTTTCTCAATTTCTGGGCATTTGTGTTTATTTGACCTATTCATTTCTTTGGGGCACACAGACTGTTTGCGCACAAGAACTTAAAAATGCATGAAATCAATGGAATGCATGTGCATTTATAGGTATACATGTGTACAAGTAATCAGTGTATACTTAAAAAATGTAGGTGCCCAAATGAATCAAATGCATACTTACAAATGCACACTCCTACCACCATCTTGTTAACATGAGAAACTCTGGGCCACTTTAAGAAGCACGGGTATCCCAGAACACCTGATTGTTCTCTTGCACAACCTTGGTCAAGAAGCAACAGTTCAAATGGAACAAGGAGAAGCAGAATGGTTTAAAATCAGCAAAGGTGTACAACAAGGCTGCATACTTTCCCCCCTACCTATTTACTTTATATGCAGAACAAATCATCAGGGAAGTAGGATTGTATGAAGACCACAAAAGTATGAAGACTCATCAACAATCTTTACTATGCTGATGATACCACATTACAGGCTGAAAATGAAAATGATCTGAAACATTTGCTTCTCAAGATCAAGGAACATAGTCTTAAAATGCACCCGCACCTTAAAGATCATGACAACTGGCAAAATCAATAAGTTCATCGTTAATGGAGAGGAAATTGAAATAGTGGACAACTTTAACCTACTTGGATCAACTATCAATAAAGAATCAACAAGCAGTCAAGAGATGCAACAATACATTGCTCTTGGCAGAATGGCTATGAAGCATCTAGACAAGATTCTCAATAGCAGAGATGTCTCTCTCATACAAAGATTTGACTTGTTCAAGCCATGACATTTTCTTTTTTTTTTTAACTTCTTTATTTATATTTTCAAACAAATTACAACAAAACCAAAATTACAATTAAAATGATACTTCTCTTTAAACATGAAAGCAAAAAGTAAGGCCATTAACAGCCTACCCCACCCTTAACCCTCCCATCACCATGCGATCAGCAAAGGCTTTGAAAAGTAAGCACAACAAGAAAAAAGGCCTGAAATACCTGCAAGGGCTATGACAGATCAATTAGCACTCCACCATATGAAACCAAGATGGCTTGACTAATCACCCCTTAGTTTACACCATATCATGTTTTGAGATGTAATCATGCAGGGGCTTCTGCTTGAGGAAGGTGGAAGGCATAAGGGTTATGCCGTAATGTGGCATTTGTTGGTATTTGCAGCATAAGCACAGACGGTTCCACCATTTGCGCCAGCTAAGCTCTGCTGTATGTTTCCAGTTAGAAATAACGAGATGCAGGGCCACTCCCATCATGAAGTCAAGTAAAAATGACGACGAGATGCCAATTATTGACCGAAAAACGACCACAGACCAGGAGAGAGCAGTCCTGAACCGCCACATGTCTAAGAGGCCCAATTCTTGCATTAGAGACAAAAGAACAGGGTGAGCTTTGGGAACTTTAGTGGTTCTCACTGGACTCCTGTCTCCCAAAGGGTCTAGCACGAGGTTGAAGTTTCCCCCCACAATAGACAGATATCTGGGCACCTCTTGTGTCAAGGCCACAATGGAGCAAAAGAAGGTAGGGCAATCTATATTAGGAGCATAGATATTAATAGGGCCAGTTCAGTGGATCCAATTTTAATGACAACCATTGCCCACCACCCTACTGTATCAGATCTGGGTTGTATTACAGTAGGGGATAGAGATTTCCTCACTAAGATGGCTACCCAGGTTTTTTTTATGATTGGCAGCAGGAAAAGACACTATTGAAAAGGGTTTTATATCTAGTTTTAATGACTCCTTCACATTCAAATGTGTCTCCTGCAGCAGTAAGATGTCAGCATTTTCTTTACATCCGTATAAAAATATATTTTTCCTCTTAATGGGATTGTTAATGCCCTTAACATTCAGTGAAACTATCTTAAAGGAAGACATATTGACAATATAACACAGATTGATAGTCAAATGTTGCAGAAACATACCAAGTTGCAACATATAATTTTACATTATTGATCCGCATCTTAAAAGCCCTCACAATAATAGCTGCACTTATTGCCCAAAAGAAAATACATACAAAGAAAATCCACTGTTTAGCCATAGCCCTTGTGGAAGATCGCTCAAAAAAGAACACATTGTTCTAAATAACAAGGCCACCAAAACCCTGGGGGGCTATAAAAACACAAAACTTAGCAGGTGAGCCCAAAAGGACAAGATAGGCATGGAGGGTTTAACTAATTAGTTCACTTCAACTTCTTTGCCACTTAAAGGATCGCAAACTGCACACCACCCATTCCAGAAAGAGAGATAGTATCCCCAACCCAAAGCGCCAGAAACATTATAGCAGAACTGCCCCCATCAAAGCAATTTATGATCATATAAGGCCCCTTATAAGTAGACAAGGGTCGTCCCGCTCCTCCAAGCTCCGTTGCCCTTCCAACCACCACGGACACCACAAACAACATAAAACACAAAAGAAAAGAGAGAGAAACAGAAAGAAATACATTTTGACCAGGGTAATACCCTGGAGTTCCTCCAAGAGAGTCTGAATGAATGTCACATTGCATGATAACTCCGCATGATTGAATGACAACTCTGCATGAATTGAGTCACAACTTCACAACCTCAGACCAGTCAAACGCCCATATTAGAAAGTGCCAAAGAACTTCTGCAGGCCACAAATTGCAAGGCAAGCTTTCACCGCATCAACACCAACTCCTTGTCCTCCAAGAACGTATGTAACTCCCCTGGATCATCAAAAGTCTTAGGGGTCTGTTTACTAAACATTCCTAATGTGCGGGGCCGTGGTAGTGTGCCTGTGCCATATAAGGAGTGGGCGGTTCAGGCAGAGAAAAGAAAAAAAACGGGGTAAGCGATCGCACATTTGCGCGGGGCACAATAGTGCGTGGGAAGGCTAAGTGGCGCCTGATGTGCACACACAAAGGAGCAGAGCCATAGTACAATGGTTAAAACACTGACTGTGGGTGCAGCTGCCATGGGTTCAATTCCCCATTGTGCACAACAAAAAGGGCTGGCTGAGGCATTAACTGTAATGGGTAAAAGTGCTTTAGGAGGCATATTAATTTTGGGCGGCATAAGGCGGTGCACTGTTAATTTTGGGCGGCATAAGGCGGTGCACTGTTAATCTCAGGCGGCATAAGGCGGTGCACTGTTAGGTTTGGGCGGCATAAGGCGGTGCGCAGATGCCCAAGCATAGGAACAGAGCCACAGCGCAATGGTTAAGACACTAACCAATGGTGCAGAGATCAGGGGTTCAATCCCCCACAGTGCCCAATGAAGAAGGCTCACTGAGGCAGTGTGTATTATGTGGATGAGTGCTGTAGGGGGCAAGCTATTTTTATTTCAGTTATCACTACTAGTAAACGCACTCACAAAGCGTGTTAACATAAGGCGGCCCATAAGGCACATGTTAAAGTTCACTATCCGCCAAGGCACCCTTGAATGTCCCCTATAGGGCACCATATATGTTGCGTCACAGGATAATGTATAGTGCACCTTATATGGACGGCAACCATAAGGTGCCCTATAGGGTGCCCTATAAAGCACCCTCAGAGGCACCTTATGGGTACAGTACACTGAGGGTGTGTTTGATGGCAGCAACATATGTACATTAAATCTAAAAAAAGCTTTGGACAACCCTATCAAAGAACCCCACTGTGGGCTCGAACCCATTACCGCTGGCTCCACAGGCAGTGAAGTAACCATTGGGCTACAGCTATATAGTTGCCAGCAAGCCCCTAGCTGGCTGCAGAGAGCCTGCATGTCACCACACAGACAGTCTGCTGTGGGAACCAGGATAGGGTTCGGCCACCCATACCCATGATGCACTGCACATGCAAATCAGCTGTCCACAGATGAACACAAGATGGGGAATGCACCCCAACAACTCCCCGGCCTGGTAGGGGGAAGTGTCCGTGTGCACCCACACAGCACCTTGGCCTGGTAGGAGGTACTGACCGGGTGTTTAATTTGCACAGAGTAGCTACACACAGTCACACTGTGCGGGAACTGTGCTCACCCTGAGTGTGCGATGAGGCGCCCTGGACCAGGTCCACAGCTGAGAGAGGCCATGGCAGAGCTCCCAAACAGTCATAATCTGTGAGTTTCTGCAGGAACACCTTGGATATCTCTGTCTGTCTCAGTCAGGGGAAACCCCACAGACCCCTAGGTGGGCCATGTACCACCAACCCCCCCCCCCCCCAGCTGAGGGTGGCAAACAGGCAGGGTCTCCTATCAACAGATCCCCATTATACACCCCCCCCCCCCCCGCAATGATGGCAGTAGAGTGGACCATCAACCCCAGTCCTGTTGGGGAACAGACACCCTACAGGGCAGTCCAAGCAGCCCCACACACACCCAGACCACAATATCAGACAGACAGTAGGCCTGGATATGCTAAGATGCACCCCACCACTATCTGATATTCCCCTGCATCAAGCCATCAGCCACTGCACCCTGCAAGGCACTCCAGCAGGGCACATACCAGCTGTGAACAGTCTGCTGGTTAGTCCCACTGGAAATGCATGCACCCACAACTGGGATGGCAGCACACACAAGCAGATACATCAGTGACTAGGCCCCAACAGGTGACCCATATATATCACATGAGGAAAGTGCTATGAAGCACTATGGGGGTGCCTAGCCATGCTGCCATCACTGCACAGTCAGGGTGGAGTGAAAGCCCAGCAGCACATACAGAGGTCACCCTGTCTGTGGAGGTGGTGGACGGCCACTACAATGTCCCTGCCAGTGCCCTATGCCCTGTGCAGATGCATCCTGGCCAGCCCACCCTGTCTGAGCTATACCCATGGTACCATGCTGCTCATTATGCACATCATCAGGCCAAAACTGTGGACAGTGTTTGCAGCCAACACACACTGTATAGACAGACACACACTCCCACACGTATGCCAGCATTGTGCTACTATAGAGGGGTTCAGAATCCTTGCCCACCACACCAGTCCTGGGCACAGTACAGGCATGGGTATGGTATGCAATACCATTGGGGGTCCCTCCCTAGGGTGGTAAACACTGTCAGGGGCCAGACCTGACGCACACACCGCAGACATCAGATAGATTATTATGATGGAGCTCATAGAGCAGACTGTGCGTAACGTAGGGATATCTATCTGCCAGTACTCATAGCAAACGTTTGAGAGCTGTGTACCATATACCCTGGTGTAGGGTGACATTGCTAAGGTATGCAAGTGCTGGTATTGGGAGATGCACGCAGGGCCCAATGTCCTGCCTCACCAGGAGGCATTGGCCAATGGGGCCTGTGGGTGTGGGTGTGGGTGTGTCTGTCCCTGTTGGCTGCTGCTGTACGGCAGAGGTTCCCAAATCCAGTCCAGGTTTGCAATACACTGGTTGGGGTTTCCTGCTGTCCCTCATGAATATGCATGAGCTACATCTACATGCCATGGGGGTGGTGCATAGATATACAGCACGGTTATTTGTATGAGTGGCAGCATGGAACCTGAATGGTGTGTGGTCCTCCAGGACTGCATTTGTGAGACTCTGCTCTAGGTACTGCCCCTGGTCATGGTGTCTGTGCTTGGTGGTGTAAAAGATAGGCGTATGACCAATGCGTATATCCCCAGCAATAAAGGATTGCCCTTACTAACATGGTTTAGTTGTGGGGAAAATATGTGGACAGGATTGGCAGTAGCCCCAGCTGGGCTTTGAACCTGTGACCTTTTGCTCCTGCACACACTGTCTGTGTGCATTGCACCACTGTGTTACCACAGATGTGCTGAATTCCCTGGGAAGTCCATGACTGTACATCTGACAGGGCCTATGTTGCAGTGGACGTGCCAGCCTGCACATGGCTCGGCCACTGTCTTCTGTGGCTAGCAGCCACTGCCCCCTCCACCACCTGTACCCTACCACCAACATGCTGGCATGTCCGTATCTTGGAAAAGCATATGACCTGATTGAGTTGTGGCACTCCAGGACTGCATTTGGGGGACTCGGCTGTCGGTAATGCCCATTGCTATGGTGTGTGTGCGGTGTTGGGTACAAAATGGGTGTGTGAACCATGCTTATGTTCTCTGCAATAAAGGAGTGTCTTTACTATCTCTGTTTAGTGGTGGGTAAAATATGGGGACTGGGTTGGCAGGAGCCCTAGCTTGGATTTGAACCTGTGACCCTCTGGTCCTAGAGGTACTGCCTCTGTTTGCTGCACCACACTGTGGCCACAGTGATAGTGCAGTCCCTGGGGGTGGGAAACCTGACCAAATGAGTCACAAACCCTGCTCTGCACATTTGTACTGTGGGCTCAGTCACCTTGTCTGGTGACAAACGTGCAAATAAACCCCTCAACCGACCACGACGAACTGGGGATAAATATATCCAAGCTGGGCAACAGTGATATGAATGGGCAACCATAGCAAACACTCCCAGGAAGGCTCAGAAAAAAGGAAATGGTTTTTGGAAGGGTCTCCGCTCCGTAGCCCCTTCCATACTTCATTTCATGTTTTTGGAGCTTTCCTGGGTGTGTTTCTTATGTTTGCCCATTAATATCAGGGTTCCCCAGCTGACTTCCTATTTTTAATATGTTTGTTTGGGTCTTTTTCTATCTTTATTTGCACTTTTGTTCTGTGCACATGTATCACACTGCTCACGTTTTGCAGGTTTCCCCGGTTTCCCTGTACATTGCTGACGGAAATGGTTTCTCTTCCCTTTAAATGCCCTCTACCGTGAGTGTTTCACTCGCGCTATTTTTAACCTGCAAATTCGTCCCCGATACTGTGCGGGGAGCCTCTCCCCTCCCCTTCCCCGCCCATTGACCCCGTCTCTCCGCCCCTCGGGAGCCTTCCTCCGCCCTCAGAATGCCTTTCCACGCCTCTATCGGACATTTGCGGGCCGGGTACTTTTGCGGGGCACGTTAGTGCGGCGCGCAATTGTGCGGGGCCCAAGCGCACTTGTGCGGGGCGTTTAAGAGCGTTTCTGAGCGTTTGAGTGCCGCGTTTCCGTGCGCTATTGTGCGGCACGCAATTGTACGGCTTTTAGTAAACATGCCCCTTAGTCTGGTTGTGCAGTGTGACTCTCTTGCGGGCAGGGTAGAGTAGCCCAAATTGGGCCTGCAGCTGCAATAAGCATGGACGTAGCACCAAAAACCTCTTCCTCCGATCACTGTCGCCTTCTCGAAGTCAGGGAAGAATAGCAGTTTGTGCCCCTGATATTTCAAGGGAGAGTGTGCTCTGGCTGCTTATTTGCGTGACTTGTGAAAGCGTAAGACCTTAAGGATGATTGGGCGCCGATGTTTGCCTGCAATCACAGACTGAGTAAGGACTCGGTGGGCATGCTTGACCCCAAAAGGCATGGTGAACCCCACCCCCAACACATCTGGGATCACTGACTGCAAAAAAGTCACCACATCAGGACCCTCGGCTCCCCCGGGAATTCCCAAAATTCTTATGTTGTTCCCTCGAGAACGACTGCCACCATCCTCCAACTCTCCCCGCAGCGATTGCACCAACCTTGCCCACCCATCAATGGCCCTGAACTGCTCCCCACGTGCCACCACCATGATCTCCACCCCCTCCAAATGTACCGCGACTGACTCCAAAGTATTTTTCAAGGCGCTGATATCCTTCTGCATTGTGCACAATGATTCTCCATTAGATTTGACCAATTCTTTAACAGCACGAATCTCAGCAAGAAGTTCCTGCAAGGCCTCAGGACAATCTTGGATGACCGCCATCTTGTGAGGTGAGAGAGGTTCCGTTTTCGTTCTCTTTGCTCTGGCGATTGGAGATATTTGGTAATCCAGACACGTTGGCTTGGGGCCAGACATATTCAAGATCAAATGATGTCAAAGTAGGTAGGATCTACTTAGTTAAAGTCTGCAGAAGTCAGGATTCTTGACCATTGCCCTCCGGAGCACAGCTCTTACATATCCATCTTGTCCCCAAGCCATGACATTTTCAATAATGTCATATGCATGAAAAAGTTGGATAGTGAAAAAAAATAGAAAGAAAATTGATGCCTTTGAATTATAGTGCTGGTGACAAATACTGTGTATACCATGGACTACCTAAAGAACAAATTAGTTATTACTTCTTCTTTTTTTGTGCCATCAAGTCAGTGTTGACTCATAGTGATCCAGCTACCTCTGGGTTTTCTTGGCAATGTATCACTGGAAGTAGATTGCCAGCTTTTTCTTCTGAGGCAATGGAGGATAAAGTGACTTGCCTAAAGTCACAAGGAGTGCTAGTGGGAATTGAACCCTTGATCATCTGGATGCTAGGTTGTTGTTCTAACCACTAGGCTACTCCTCCACTCCACAACTCTGAACTAGAGGTGATCAAACTTAAGCTTTCTTTAGAAGCTTAGATGACAAGACTTCAATTTTGGACACATCATGCGAAGAGAGAGATCATTAGAGAAAGACATCATGGTTGGCAAAGTAGAAGATCAATGCAAAAGAAGAAGACCAGCAACGAGTTGGATCAATACAATAACAGCAGCTATGGGTGCCAGTCTGTCAACAGTGAGCTGCCTGAGTGAAAACCGAACACAGTTTAGGACAACTATCCAGAGGGTCGCCATAAGTCGACACTGACTCGACGGCACTTAACAACAACACCATCTTCTTCAGGGAGCTTGGAGTTCCCACAAGAACAGTAGCAACTCAGCTGCACATAGACACAGTTGAGCTGCTCCAGTTTTAGCAGGAGGATTTGGGAAGGGTTTGCCACTGTTTTGCGGACCCACAGTGTCTGTCATTTTTCTGAGAGTTATCGTTGATGTCGGATGTGATCGGTACTCTCCCAATCACTTTTTTATTTATTTATTTATTTAACAGTATTTCTAAACCGCCTTATCTTAATAATCAAGGTGGTATCACAGCAAGCAATCAGGTAAAGTGTGTGTGTTGTACATGCAGTGAGGATAAAACTTAGTTGTGTGAGGGATGTGTTGGGTGCTTGATTTGTTTGAGCTATATACAGGGTGGGCTATTTACAGTGGTGCTAGAATCATATTTTATATATATTCAGTTGTTTGGGAGGATTGGAGTGCTGTTATCCATTCTCTTAGGTTATGTGATGTGACCATAGTGCTCTATGATCTGTGATCGCTCTTTGAAAGTCTGGCAGATACCACGGGTATTTCTTTACAGACAGAAACATCTGTAATTCCCCCTGCAGTTGATATGAAGGTTCTGGAAAACACGGAATTGTTTGTTAGAGCTCAGAAAATGCCGGAGATGATCAGTGCTGAGCCATCGCTGCAGGGAGAGACAAATCTTCACTTGCTTCCTGGGTGGAATGAGAAGCCGAGTTAACTCGGCTTCCCCATTTTCTAAATGGCAGTGGGAGGATGAGTTAATTAGCTTCCCCAGCTAAGAGGTTAATGTGCTATACAGGGCACCTTTTGAAGAAAATATTTTGCTAGCATTCCTACACTTTCCTTGTCCCCAGTAGACTGGAAGTAGTAAAATGAGCATTATGTGTTTTGTTCTGTGCTGCACTTCTCTGTGATCTATAAAATGGCAAGATTTAATTTTTAATCCTCTTGTCCTAGTTTGTGAACTTAAAATCACCGTTGTTAAGAATAGGAAGGACACAAAGTATGAATGAATGATTCAAGGAGCAGATTTCTTTCTTTAATAAAATTTGCATCACAAAATATCAGACACTCTTAATAAAAGTTGGCAACTTGAAGAGCAGTAGGAGAAAAGAAGATCCCTCAAGGATTAATGCTTAAAGATAACATTAAAAAAAATCACCATCAGCTTCTATAATACATTTTTTGTGTTAGCAATACTAAAATATATTCCATTTTTATTTTTATATATCTCTTTGTGCTATTTCAGTTTTCTCTTAATTTCTGCTTTTTAATGCCTTTACTATAGGCTTGTCACGGTGGCTGGATACAAAAGATCTCAGCAATGTGTTGTCTTAGATATTTTGCACTGCAGAATAGTTTGTCATGTCTAGCAGTAAGAGAAAGGAATAAAATCATACTCTAGGGACATAACATTCTGTGGCATTTTAAGAAACATTTTAATCCACCATGCTGGCAGAACTGCAGTTGCACTCAGTCTACACTTGTATGCAGTGATTAATCTTAGCCAGGGAAAGAACTGTGGATTTTCTGTTTGAGATTAATCTCAGAATTACTGGTAGGAAACAACCAGAATTCAGTTAAACTGCAGAAAAGTTTTGTCAAAATAATATATATTTTTAAAACCCTACTTTTTTCATCCAGCCAATCACTAGTATTTATCATTAGAAAGTATCCATGACGTCATTGTATTACCTTTAGTGCTCATTTTAAATTATAGGCATTATAATGCCCTTTATGAAAACTATAGAACATGAACGTTATCAAAGTAAAACCAATGCACTGCCGTTTCCATCCTGTAATTGTTCCATTTATTCTCTCTCTCAATCTCTCTCTTTCACTTAATAAAATTAAAGACAATTAATCTTATTGATTTAAATCCAAAATATACTGTATATGCACATTAAACAGAAACCTCTATCTCAATTGTGGATCAGATGAAATCTGAGCAGTCTAATGTGTCAGCAGAAGCACACATATCCTTAGTGAGCAGGCAATGCAGGAGAGAGCTGAGGCTGGACATGGGACTCTGGCCACGGTGTCTGAGGCAGGACAAATACTATAACTATACCATTTCTGTTCCATTCCATTGTTTAAAGAACACTAAACTTTGAAGCTAAAAGTAGAGGAGCAGTCCCTGGAAATCCACCAGTACCACTGGAGCTTTATTATAGTTGCAAGTGAGGAATAGCTGGTGGGCAGTCCAGCATAAAGGGAGCTATGGGACAATTAACACACGGTAACAAGGCATGGTAAGGTGACATGCATGCACTTTAAGGCACCTTAAGGCAGACAAATGTGCTTTAAGGTGCCCTAAGGGTTTTAAGGTGCCCTAACATTAGGTGCCCTGAAGGGTTTAAGGCACCATAAGGGGTTTAAGGTGCCCAAACATAAGGTGCCCTAAGGGGTTTAAGGTGCCCTAACATAAGATGCCCTAAGGAGTTTAAGACACCCTAAGGGGTTTAAGGCGCATGAAGTTGACAAGCATGCACATAAAGGTATGAAAATGGCTGTAACTCTAACACTTGATAGAAAATCAATGTAAAGGTGATAGAAGAAAGGATGGGTAGGAGCGGCTAGACCTACCTAAACAGCGGCACCCTATGTGGTGGCAAGTAAAGCACAGTTACTTACCTGTAACAGGTGATCTCTGGGAACAGCAGGAATTAGTCCTCACAACCCACCCACCTCCCCTAGGAGTTGTATCTCTATCTATCTATCTTCCTTTCCTCTCTCTATTGTCTCAGCTTTAAACTCGAACTGAAGAGAGCTGGTCAGGAAGGCGGGAAGGCAGCGCGCATGTGCAGTGGGAGGCCCCCTAAGCCTTTCATCTGAAAGGCTGGGGAGCTTTCCCGCGCAGGCTCCGTCGGTACCGACGTACCCATATGTGAGGACTTATTCCTGCTTGTTCCTGGAGATAGTGAACGAGCATGTGGGAGGCAGCTGTACTGATGCACAGGGTGGTACCAATGTAAAGTGCCGCAATGTCAGTGTGTGGCATAGGATGGGGGAGACATGTCCCATAGCCGCCCCAGAAGCAGCAGGATGTTTGCAGCCACAGGAACACAGAGTGGGAGTGGTGATGTGCAGATCAGGAACAGGTGAGCCCTGACTATCACAGTCATAAAAATGACCTGAATAGCACACAATCACAAAAAGAGCACGTAAGAATCAAACCCCTGTCCCCCACTTATAGGAACAGTACACTAACCAGTATACTGCACCTCCACACCTCTGGAGCCTGCAATGTCTGGAGTTGAAGAGCCTGCAGGTCTCTGCCTAAACTGTCTGCTGTGTGTGCTGATATGGGTTAACCCCTCCAGTACCTTGATGCACTGCACACACAGAACAGCAGTTTGCAGCTGATCACCAAATGGAGAATGGACACATTCATCACATCAGCTCAGTACAATGCAATGACAGTGTGTGCTTCAATCATATAACAGCTACAAACTGTGCTACTGCACAGTTTCAGCGGTCACCCTGAGGATGAGGATGGACACCCAGCACCAGGTCCCCCTTACCTGCAGTACTAAAGATTGTTTCTGCCGCCCGTACTGCAGATCCCCATCATTGCTAGTGTGTGGCAGCTATTATCTGCAGTGTGAGATGCTAGTCACCTTGCTGTATGTGCCAGTCACATCTGGCCCTGTGCTTCGCCCCTCTTGGACAGGGACCCACCTAGAACAGTGCATGCCAATACCCAGTGTTAAAGTACTGATGGCATGGATGCCATCTACCAGTAAGGGAGGGGGGGAAGATGTATATGTCTATCCTTACAAGAGGCTGATACAAGGGTACTGATGGCCCTACCAGTATCACTGGGAGTAGGTCTGGAGCACCTCATACCCCAACCACCTAGGTCTAACATTCACCCACAACAAGCACAGTTAGACTGCACCTGCTGCCAACCATTGGGTTTTCCAACCATGCACATATCAAATACAGACACCCTAACATACAGACAATCTGCTGATCAACACATGCTGCATGTTCACAGAGCAACCATGTGCACCCAGAATTGGGGTCAGCGATCAAGCACCAAAAACAAGAAGTGTATCCACATCACTGGAACCAAACAGCATATAGCACTTTGTGGATACATACCCATTCCATGGTCACTACTTGGTCAGGGTGAGAGTAACCTATCAGCAGGACATGCAGTGGCCACCCAGGCCATGCATGTGGCAGATGGGCACTACGATGTCTCAGCTATTAACCCTACTCCAATGCAGGCCCATTCTGGCCAATCTCCCCTGTTTCAGGCCATACCCATAATACTTTGCTCCTCATCATACACAATTGCAGACTAACACTGGAAATAACTTAGGCACTTTGAGGCTCACTGAGGTGTAGAAAGCCATGACTAAATTGATAGACACACACACATACACTCACACTCACACTCACTCGTGCAAAAATGGGGATGGTTGGCACTCCTGCCTGCCACCTTGGTCCTGATATCAGTTCGAGCATTGTTAATGTGTGTTCCTTGTGCAGGAGCTAGTTGGGTGCTATGATGTTAATGCCCATTCAGTGTGCTGGTACTATCATCCTGACTCTGCATGCAGCTGTGGATAGTAGAGTCTGTCTGTGTGGCTGATGAGTGTTTGCACCCTTGCTGGCTGATTCACTGGAGGGTTGCACATGTTGGTGCTGTACTTGCACTATGGGCTAAAATTCAGCCACAGGGACATGCAGTGCATAATCCACAGCTGGGACCCAAACCTGTGATCTTCTACTCATGTGCACACCAACTGTGTTCATTGAGCCACAGTGGTACCATACAACTGCAACACTCCCTGGGGCTGACATACGTCACATCAGAAGACCTTGGCACATGTTGAAATGCACACTGTGCACAGGACCGGGGCATGGCTTTGGTCTGCGCAGATGGGTGCTGCTATCCCTCTGCCAACACCCCCACACTATGTTGATATGCCTGTGTGCTGTCTGTGTTGGTGGTGTGCAATCTCAACCCATCCAACATGCAAGTTGGTGGGTGGCTAGGGCGCATGGTCTGGATGGGGGATGGGGGAGGGGGTAGAGGCATACATGGATGGCCACAGAGCCCCCTCCTCAACCATCTGCCTCTGCAGGAACCCCATCACCGCCTGCCAATAATACATCTTGGGTATGGGGAGGTTGACAGCCATTACTGTGGTAGTCCCCTGGGTGCCTGCATGTTGTAGCTGCCTGGGATGCTACAGCTTCTGGCACTATCAGCCTCTTCCTCCACAGCTGGGTTCTGTGGCAGTGGTGGTAGGGGTAGTCTGGATCTCTGCTTGGGGTGCCAGGACCCTTGGACTGCCCAATGTGGCATATTGCCTTTCCACAGCAGTAGCAGGACTGTGTGCTTCCACTGTCATTGTGAGATCATGACGGACATCACAGATGGTACTGCAGATGGAAGCATATCCCTTTATGGAGAGGCTAAAAAGGTTAGGGCTCATCAACCTGGGGAAGAGACAGCTGAGGGAAGATACGATAGAGGTCTATAGATTATTGACTGGAGTGGAACAGGTAAACGTAGGCCCCTTTTTTATGCCATCAGACTATGGACAGACTAGGGGACCTGCAATGCGGTTACAGTGTAACCCATATTTTTTCAGTCAATGCGTGAACGAACCCTGCAATCATTACCAAAGGATGTGGTAAAAGCTGTCGGTGTAGCTGGGTTTAAAATCGTTTGGACGTTTTCCTGGGTAACGGTCCATAAACCATTTCTAAAGAGGTCCCGGCCTATGCACTGCTTCCCCCTTTACAGTTATTGGGGATCCTGTGTGTCTTTTGAGGAAACTGCTAGATACTTATGACCTAGATTGGCCACTGTTGGACACAGGATACTGGGCATGATGGACCTTGGTCTGACACAGTCTGGTATATTTTGTAGTCGCCCCTGTGCACCAGCAGCCCCCACTGCATGACCCATGTGCCACCTCCTTTGCCCCCCATTTGCACCATCAACATAGTGCCCTTTCATACTTGGGCACTATGCTGTTTCTGCTAATGACATGCGCAGCGTTTTTTCAAAGAAATGGCGATGACACATCCCAGAGCGAGCCTTTGAGAAGATAGTATGGCTGCTCAATGCGCTGTGTGAAAGTTCGGCTGAATTTGGTTAAACACTCGGCAATTTTCCTTATCCCCTGAAGAACCTCAGATCATCGAGAGAAACGCGATAACAACATTGAATGTGAGGCGTTGGGAAAGTACAAGAGACATTGACATAATCTGAGAAGCAACAGAGGAGCTAAGTGTTTGTTTCACTATAATCAGAGACTTATGTTTGAAGCATGAAGCATTTGGTGAGAGGGTGTTAAAAAAGTACAAAAAAGAGCTGAAATCAGTCATTGATGCTAATAGGCGCCGCTGGCTTTCTGAATTTTCAAGTTCCAGCAGAAGGCAGCCGACAAGTCTGAGATGATTTCTTTGCTCATTGTTTAAGGTTAAACATATTATCACCCTCCGGCTTCTTCTGTATGAGTTGTTTGGAGTAGAGTAATTCAACATTATTTGGTGCAATTTTATTACTCTGGAAAATTAGACCCATAATTTTTGGAGTTTCTGCTAATGAAGCACTATTATCACTCTCTTGGGCTTCTCTGTCCATCACATTGCAGATGTTAAATAGACTCTCCTCAAAAAACAACCTTTCCATGAAGTTTTGAGTTGTGCTGGGGTTCCTGCTATTAAGGTGCCTGCGTTAAAGGAGCAAGCCTTGTTCCTGCTCACTTCACGCCCATTGACCCCCTTTTTCCATCCCACCCACAGGGTGCTTTATGCTGCTGGTACTGTTAGCATGCTAAAGTGGCTTTTTGGATGCGCTAAGGGTGCAAGTGTGCCGTTAATGCGCACTGACAGCACACTTGCTCCTTTACCACGGTTTAGTAAACATACCCCTTAATCTGTGTATTTTGTGTCACTATCCATATAGATAGTGGTGCTGAATATATAGAGAGTGATGACATGGTCATTGTATTATCTGTTTATGCTAGGCCTGATATTCTATAATCCTAAACTAAATGTGTAACTTACCTGAATAGTGGCTGAATATTAAAACTATCTGGATAATTCTTTGGCCTACCCTTGGTCCTCCGCTAGCATATCCCCAAGTATACAGATAATATCTGGCCATTTGCAATCTAAACAGCCTGAAATTATCTGTACATTTTTTGAAAATACCTGATTAGGCTAATTATGCATTTGCCAGTGAATGCCTAATTGCCTTTGAATATTAGTCTGATAGAGCATAATTATTCATTCCTATGGAACATTCCCAGACTCACCAATAAAACTCTCCCACAACAGATACAGGGCAGAAGTAGGGTGTTTCACTTTACATCTCAATATACAAAAAAATTCTATTCAAATTTTAGTCTTGTATCAGTGACAACACCACTGTCTCCCTCCACTGCTAGACATTGTGCATCATAACACAAAACCCTGCAAATGGACACTTGACATCAGCATCAAGAGCTCAAATTGCACAAACCCTACTTATGGAAAATCAGCACTGCAAATATTCTAGAACCCCAGTAACCTCCAGTTGGAAAAAGAGAACAAGCTAAACTACTAGATTCCTAGAGAGAAACTGCATGTTAACAGAATCCCTTATTTCGGCTGCACATGAAAAACATAGACCATCACCAATTAAAAAATAGGAAACTACAAAATTTGAAACACATATATATATACACAAAAATTGAAATGAAACCCCCAGAAGAAACACTGAGATGTGAAACGTGGAAGAAAGAGAAAGAGAAATGTATTTTTTCCTGTAATGAACTAAAAGAAATGCACATTTTCAAAGCTGACATATTTCATTCTCTAAAAACTGACACTCTTTTGTATCTTTGTAGTCTGATAATTTTATTTTTCCAGTTGGGCTGGTCCAAGTCTTTCTTTTCTACATCCTCTTGTTGGTTTTCTTCCAAGTTCTTTTCCAGGATCTTATTTCCATTTTCTGTTTCCTCATACTCCATGCTAAAGGAGCAAGCCTGCTGTTAGTGCACGCGAACAGGGCACTTGCGCCGTTAGTGCGCTAATGCCAATTTAGCACGCGCTAATGGTATTAGCATCGCAAAGTGCCCTGTGGGAGGAGAGGAGGCATTCGCGGGGTGGAGAGTGGGGGTCAATCGGTAGGGAGTGGGCAGGAGCAAGGCCCTGCTCCCTTAACAATGGCATTTTAACGTCAGGAACCTTACCGCATATCAAAACCTTGCGGTAAGGGTGTATTGTGAGGAGAGAGAGCTTAGTTTAATGTCTGCAATGTGCTGTACAGAGGTGAGCCCAAATAAGTGATAGTAGTGCTTCGTTAGCAGCAACAGCATAGTGCTTAAGTATGAAAGGGCACTATGTTGATGGTGCAAATGGGGCAAAGGAGGGTGCACGTGAGTCATTCAGTGGTGGCTACTGGTGCACAGGGCACATAAGCACATAGGACTTGAAAATATGCCGGATTGTGTCAGACTAAGGTCCATCATGCTCAGTATCCTGTGTCTTAGCAGCTTCCACAAAAGACACACAGGATCCTCAGTTCATGTATTGGGCAGGCAGGGGATATTCTGGACCCCTCACTAGTAATGCTTATGGACTGATTCCCAGGAACCTGTCCAAACATTTCTGAAACCCAATTTCTGAAGCTACACTAACAGCCTTTATGACATCCTTCGGAAATGAATTACAGAGTTTGAATACATGTTGATGGTGAAACCATTCACTCCCAGTAGTCCTCAATGGCTCACACTGTAGCTGTATTGCATGTCTCCTAGTCCTACTACATTTTGATGGCGTAAACAATCATTTACCAATCCACTCCAGGCAATATGTGCTAGACCTCTAACATAACACCCCTCAGCCATCTCTTGCCCAGGTTGAGGAGATATACAGTAACATTGGCAGGCGGTGATGGGGTCCCTGGAAAGGCAGATGGTTGTGGGGGGATGTGTGGCCACCCATGCCTCCCCTCCATACCCTGTTCCCTAGGCACCTGCCTACCCACATGTTGGCTGGCCTGGAACTGTGCACCACCAACATTGACAGCACATGGGCATGTCAGCATGGTGTGGGAGGTGTTGGTGGAGGGGGCAGGACACCTGCCTGCAGCAGACCAAGTCCAGGCCCTGCTCCAGTGCACCATGCGCAGTGCACCATGTGCCAAAGTCTGTCTTATGGGAAGCATGCCAGCCCCAGGGACTAATATGACCATGTTGTAGCACTGTGGTGCTCTACACACAGTTGGTGTGAATAGAAACAGAGGATCACAGGTTTGTGTCCTGGCTGTGGATCACACGATGCATGTTCCTGTGGTTAAATTTTATCCCACAGTGCAGGGACAACACCAACATGTGCAGCCCCCAAAGAATCGGCCAACAAGGGTACAAACACCCACACAGACAGGCTGCATTATCCTTATCTGGATAGAGAGTCTGACTGACAGCACTGGCACACTGAGTGGCTGTTAACATCAGAGTGCAGTACTAGCTCCTGCACAATGAACACATCTTAAAAATGCCTGAGCTGAGATTGGGATCAGAGTGGCAGGCAGGAGTGCCAACCATCCCCATTTTGCACAATGCATCGATGTGAGTGTGTGTGTGTATGTCTATCCATTGTTTTGTGCCTTTCTACACCTCACTGAACCTCGCAGTACCTAAGCCAGAGCTACTCAAATCCAGTCCTGGAGGTCCGCAACCCTGCAGGTTTTCGGGATATCCCTAATGAATATGCATGAGATATATATGCATTAGAGATATCCTGCCAACCTAACTGGTTTGTGGCCCTCCAGGGATGGATTTGGAGACTCCTGCATTACACCTCTGTCATTTAAGATTGTGAGTGGGCAAGGTGCAGATGTCCAAGACATCAAAAAGGTTAGATAGAATTTGTCACATTCCTCCTCATTTCTCACCACCACCACCAAAATATTGTCTATTAGACAACCTTTTGGTGGTGGTGAGAAGTGAGGAGGAATGTGACACATTCCATCTACCCTTTTGATGTCTTGGACATCTGTACCTTGCCCACTCACAATCTTAAATGACAGAAGTGTAAGGCAGGGTCATACAATGTGAACAGGGATAGCTGTGATTCATTCACTATTTTGGGTTTGTGTTTATTCATTGTAAAAGTGTACCTAATCTTTTAAAAAATGGCGGAAGACACTTTCGCATATTCGGAAGAGTATTTAAATAAACTTCGACAGAGACCATCAATATTTGATGAGGCACAATCTACAGAATCAATGACTTCAACCTCCGCATATAAAGCTCTGCGCAAGCGTTTAGTACGAGCACAATTGTATGAAGCGGGAATGATACAATATTTGAAGACGCAAATAATTCCGAGGGGTCTGCGGATGACTAGAGCCCCTAAAATGTTTAAATGGGATAAAGATTTCATTACAAAATGGAATCTGATTTCCAATAAATGTAGTTTCGATCTTATAGCTTTAATTTTAGAGTGTACAATTCAGGAGGAACAGACCATTCAAACACAATTGGAGGAGGCACACATTTCTTTAAAGGGAACTATGGAAGAGGATCCTTTCAAACAAAAAATGGCGGAGATTGATCGACAGATAAAAAGCTTTTTTGATTACTTAAGATCTTTAAAAACCAAGAAATTTCTTCGGGATAAAACAGATTATGAAACGGGAAAAGTATATTATTGGATGTATGAAAAATCGGATACCTCAAAAAAAGTAACGTTTGACTAATCTTCAGAAGACACAGACGATAGCTCATCAGATGGGCATCAAAGTTCCTCTGCTTCTTTAAGGGGACGGGGGGATTTTCGGTCAGGTCAGGGGAGACGTGCTCGGGGACCATATCAAGACGAAGAATGGGAGCCTCCGAACACGAGACAGCGTTCTCGCCAACATCCTCTATCGTAGTAAATTTAACTGCTAAGGAACTATCGGGATCGCAGAATAGACTGTTAAATTATGGTTTGTCGTTTGTGCCTACTTTAAGGTATGACCCATTTCGGATGCGAGTTAGTTTATACAGATTTTTTCGTAAACTTCGGATAATTCTGTATTTTCATGGAAAATCAACTCCAATGGATTCCTCATTGGTTTATACAGCATCTAGTTGGTTACCACCAGTGCTAACTTTGGATCCAATATTAGAGACTTTTCTATCTCTAGTTTTGAAGGACTTGATAAAGATGGAAAGTACTCTCTACCGTGGTCATTCAAATTTGGATCGGGGATTGATACGATCTCTTCAAGAATTATCAACGGACCCATCAATTGTATTTCGTCGAGCAGATAAAGGGGGAGCATTGGTGTTGCTTCCCTCAGAGAGTTATTATGGTTCGTTATATGAACATCTGAATGACACTCACATATATGAAAAATTAGGAAAAGATCCTACACAAGAATTATCTGAGGAAATTAAGATATTAGTAGATGATGCTTTAAAAAATAATTGGATTACATTAAAGGAACGGAATTTTTTGAAGAAATCGCACCCGAAAATTCCAACTATATACTTAGTTCCAAAGATTCATAAGTCTTTATCTTCTCCCCCGGGTAGACCAATTGTTTCTTGTAAGGATTCAATTCTTGAACCTTTGTCCATTTTTTGTGATCTTTTCTTAAAACAAGAAGCATGCAAAGTGTGGTCGTATATTTGAGATTCTACTGATTTCATACAGGCTATTTCAATGATATCTTTACCTACTGACACTTATTTGGTAACCCTAGATGTAGTGGCTTTGTATACCAACATAAAACAAATGGAGGCCTTAAAATTGTTGGAAACTTCATTCTTATTGGCACCAGAGCGCCTTCCGCGATCTTTTTTATTACAGATGATTCAATTGGTATTGACCAAAAATTATTTCCTTTTTGAAGGAAATTACTATCAACAGATTTCTGGAATAGCAATGGGGGCAACAACAGCCCCCTCAATAGCGACATTGTATATGGCAGAGATGGAAGATAAACAGATACGGATCTCTCCGCTGTTTGACAAAGTATTATTATGGAAGAGATTTCTGGATGATGTGTTCTTTATTTAGATGGCGGATTTAAGTTCTTTAAAGGAATTCATAGTTTGGTTGAATTCTTTATGGCCTAATATCGCTTTTACTGAACACATAGAAAATCAGAAGATTGAATTTTTGGATATGGAGATATATAAACAAGGAGAAAAATTACAAACGACTCTATATTGAAAGTCAGTTCAGCGAAACAGCTTGCTGCATTTTAAAAGTTATCATCCACGTCCTCTTAGAAAAGGACTCCCATTTGGTCAGTTTTTAAGGTTACGAAGATTGTGTAGTTCATATCAGGAATTTAAACATCATGCCTCCGATCTTCAAAATCGGCTTTTGGCCTGAGGGTATCCTATTCCAGTAATACGGTAGGCTTATCGCAGGGCCTCTAATGTACATAGGGAATGGCTTGTCAAAATATCAGCAGCCCCAAGATGTGGTGGGGGGAGTTTTACCCTATATGGAACGTAGCTCTGAAGTATTACGGATACTTTATTCTCATTGGTCATTGTTACAATTGCATGTCTGTTTTGATAAACCTTTACAAGTTGCTTTTTCATGGGGCCCAAATTTGTCAGATCATCTAGTAAAAACTACTATGCCTGTTGATCGACCGATTTTAGCAGAAAGGGAGGGGGCACATAATCCCTGTTCACATTGTATGTATTGCCCTTCTACATTATCAGGGTCAGAGTGGCAACATCCAGGAACAAAACAAATATATAAACGTCGTTGGCACACCACTTGTTCATCTTCCTTTGTGGTGTACCTACTTAGATGCCCTTGTGATTTATTGTATGTGGGCCGTACTATTCGCCCAATTAAAAAACATTTGGCTGAACATTCTTCACGGATACGGCAACAATTACAATCTGCACCGGTGGCTTCCCATTGCCTTACCCAGCACCACAGCTTTGAAGATTTACGTTGGACAATAATAGATCATGTTCCTTGGGATCCCCGAGGTGGCAATCGAGAGAGCAAGTTACAATGGAGGGAACAGTGGTGGATATTTCAGCTTAACACTGTAGCCCCTGCAAGATTAAATCAAGAAATAGAGTGGCTTAGTCTGCTATGATGTCTTTGCAAGAATGTTAGAGACGTTCTCTGTTGAGCCAATGAAATGAGGGATTCCCTAAATAGTGGGTTTTCCCCTTTTCATTGGTTGGTACTCTTTTGAAAAGGACGAATGAAGTCGGGACCATGGCGATGGAAGAGTAAGCCTCAAAGCTGCAAGACGGCGTTTTTTGAGTTCGCAGTTGCATTGTTTAAACATATGGATGAGAAGGCACTTGAGGCAGGAATCTTTTTCCGAAACGTGCACGTCGTGCAGAACACTGTCCATCAAGCAACAGTGACAACTTTAAATGAACAATCTTCTAAATTAGAAACAGATAAGTTTTGCGTTTTACATTTCATTTAGAGGTGGAGTACCTTAAAAAATAAAAAGCAGTTTGTCGTCTGGAGGGGGTTAGATAACCAATTCTTACCCTCTCAGCATACTTCGACAAAAAGTATAAAGACAAAATGGTTTGGGATATTTAACTGGTGAATTTCTTTGAGGTTATCTCCTGTTAAGGCACCTTATCACATCTTAAGGCACTTTATCTCCTCTTAATTTATTTATTTATTTATTTTATTTGTTTACAGTTCTTATATACCGTGCTATTTGGTAATCACCTCTTATGGCGCCTTGTCTCTCCTTAGGATGTCTTGTCACCTTACCACACTTGGTCCTGTTAACTCATGTTAAATTTCCCAAGGCACCCTAATTTCGGCACGCCTCCTACCTGCCTACTGCCTTATATTATTATTATTATTATTATTATTTTACAGTTTTTATATACCGCGCTCTTTGGTATCAGCGCGGTTTACAGATAACAAATTTCGCATTAGAACAGTCCTTTGCTTACATTATAACAGGGTCTTTTGCTTACATTATAACAGGGTCAGTAACTTGGAGACAACATGGTAAACTATATACAAGCTATATACAGAAAGATATATTACCTCTGGAAATTTACAGTTAAATTGGGTCGTAACTTTGGGTGTGCAGAGCGTCTAGGTCGTGTTCTGTTATATATGGCTTCAGGCACTTAATGCTGCCCTTAACACCGGTGACTTTACCGTGGTTTAGTAAACATACCCCCTGGTCTTCGTCCTTTCCTTCGCTACACCCCTCTCTGACATTGATCCTTCTGTTTCTCTAACTAACTATAGCTTCATTCCATTCCTCTTTCATCTTTCTTCACTATTCAGTCTCTCTCTTTTCACGGGTCACCTACTTACAAGCTTTCCATTTCATAACCTTATTTTCCTAGTCCCTCCATTCCTCATCTGTCTCATTCCTTTGCCAGCATCCTACCACCCCGTCTTTTACCCACTTTCTAGTCCTCCATTTCCTTCCTCTGTACTCATCTCCTCCCCAGCCTCATTTACCACCTTCCACTTCTCACCCTTTAGTCGGCCCCAGCTCATTCCCTAGAACTCATTCTCTCTTCACCTCCAGGCCCTTTCATTTGCCTTATCCCTATCCAAGCTTCCATTTCCCCTTTCACTTCTCCCATTTATATCCTCTTTCACCTCCTTCATGGAAGACCTTTACCTTCCTGTAGCTCTCATCCATGCCATAACATTGTGACATTTTCAATTGCTCCTAACCCCTGCAAATCCTTCAAACCTTCTCCCTTCCCCATATTTCTGTTCTTGATCTCACAGCCCTACTCATACTTCTCACCCATTCACCTTGTCCCAACAGTCCTAATCTCTGGTCAATTTCGTAATCCCACTATCCTCCCCCCCCCCCCCCAAGCAACTCTGCCCCACTCACAATCCCATCCAAGCCCTGAGTCTCTACTTAAGCTCCCAGTACCCAGGATATCTTAGAGTTTTTCTTCTGTTTTCTCACCCAATCATAGAGTCTCCACCTGTCAGAGTCCCTGCTTTCCCACATCCCATGTCCCTTGTACCTGCTCTCCTGCCTCCTAATCCTTTTCCCCAGCACCTATTCATTTACGTCCTTCTCCAGTATTCATTGACCTTGTCTTCCTTCCTTCTTACCCCAGCATGAATCCTTATACCCCACTCTCTTAACCATCCCCTGGTTGACTTTGTTTCTTTTTCACTCCCCACAATATCTGTCATCCTCTCCCTTCTCATTCCCCAAGCATTTCCCTCTTTTTCCAACCCTGACCCTAGGATTTGGCAGCATCAGCTCCCTTTCACTCCCAAAATCCCAGCCCTAGAATTAGCTCCTTTCCAGTCCCAGATCCTGATCACCTGCACCATTCAGTCCCAGCCTTTTCCAGTCCATCTCCCCAACCCTAGTATCAGCCCATTTCCAATTCTTCCAACCCCAATATCATCCCATTTCTAGTTACAGCCCCCTCCCCATGCCCAGTTTTACTCATTTCCAATCCCAGACCCCATCCAGTCCATATATCATCCCATATTCAGTCACATACCCCTGGTCCCAATATCTGCCCATTTACAGGACCCTAACCCAGTATCAACCCATTTACAGTACCATCCCCTCACATCACCAGTATAAACCCATTTCCAGCCCCAGTATCAGCCCATTGTCAGTATCAGTTAATGTCCCAGACCCAGAACCAGCCCATTTCCAGTCCCTTAAGCCCCAATATCAGCCCATTTCCAGTACTCCCAATCCAATATCAGCCCTTTTCTATTACCATCCCTCCACAGCCCCAGTATCAGCCCATTTCTGGCATCAGCCCCTGCATCAGCCCATTTTCAGTATTAGTCATCGCCACAGCCCCAGTATTAGCCCATTTCCAGTCCCTCCAGCTCCAATATCAGTTCAGTTCCAGTACCAGCCCCAGTATCAGTCATCACCCAGGGCTTGTATCAGTTCATTTCCAGTGCCAACCTCCCACAGCCCCAGTATCAGCCCATAATCAGTATCAGCCCATTTTGTTTCTATGTTTCTATTTCCAATACCAGCCCCAGTATCAGTCCATTACCAGTCCCAGCCCCCTCCCCATGCTCAGTATCACCCATTTCCAGTCCTACACCTCTTCCAGTCCTTGTTCCATCCCATATCTAGTCCCATCCACCCATTCCCAATATCAGCCCATGTCTAGTCCTCCAAGCCCCAATATCAACCCATTTTGGTACCAGTCTCCCACAGTCCCATTATCAGCCCATTCCCAGTACCATTCCCAGCATTAGCCCATTGTCAGAATCAGTCATTGCCACAGCCACAGTATCAGCCCATTCCCAGTCCTCCAGCCCCAGTATCAGTCCATTGTCTGTCCAAACCCTTCCCTCATGTCCAGTATTAGTTCAGTTCCAGTCCCATACTCCCTCCCGGTATTAATTTTTAGAATAGCCATGGCTCCAGGAAGCAGAGGGCAGAATGGAAGTGAGCCAGTGAGGCAGGCTTCCTGCACCCCTTTTGCGGTATGCCCTGAGCCAGTGCCTCACTGGCTCATCTCTTAAGCCATCCCTGGAAAGAAAAAAAGGAGGGAAGGCAAGAGCAGTGTCATACCTCCTCCAGTATGAGTGTGCAGAAAGAGATTTCCCAGAATATGGCTATGGGCTCCTCTAGTTCACTGGCCAAGCCAAAAAGAGTAGAAAGATCTGCAGTTTCCAGTACAACTGTGGAAGAGTGCTGTACATGTCTTCTAGCATCTCCACAGAGGGGAAAAAGGAGATTGACATGTTCAGGGTAGGGGGACACCAGAGAAGCAGCAGGTGAAGGCAAGTCAGCCTCACTGCAGGTGCACTGTGTTTATTCCATTCTGAAAAGGGTGTGGAGATGAACTTGGAAGATACAGAATCTGAGGTATCCACGTGGGCGGGATTTGCATCTTGGTCACCAGATATTGAAAGTATACTGGCTGAAGAGGATGCAGAAGAGGTGTGTTGGCATGCCAACAAATGAGTGGGTAGAAAATGATCCTGACAGTGCCAAGATCAAAAGACAGGAAGAATAATGCTGGCCGTTTATCCTCTCTTCTGCCCAGCTCCACCAAGGAAGTACAGGGGAAGTCTCATAAAATTTCATATGTGTGGAAGCATTTTAAAGTGTTTGATGGCCCACAGTAGTCAGAATACAATTACTGTAGGCAACACATTATCAGAGAAAATTGATCACTCATTGTACAATCAGCAACATGCTGCATCATTTGGAAAAACAGCACCCTTTCCAGCACTTTACAAATGAGGGGGTTGATCCTAGACTGGGGACTCTGAAGAATGAAAATAGCAATAATGGGGAAGGTACCAGAAAAATGAAATCCCTTTCCAAAGCAGACCCCTTATTTTTTACCACCAGTCATATGGCATGTCAGCAGGCTCAACACGCATTGCAACAAACCACTATAGAAAACATGGGGTGGTGTTCATTAGCACTGTCGCAGGACAAACAGCAGGCAGCATTGTGGGTGGTGATCTGGTGCACTAGGAAAATATCAGCCCTGGATGAACATCCTCTCGACATGATTGCAAAGGTGGGGTTTAAGAAGTTGCTGCATCTCTTAGGAGTATGTTTATTAAACTGTGGTAATGTCATTTGCGTTAGGTTCTGCGGTAAAGGTACAGATGGCCATATAAAGGCATGGGTGGTGCATCGTTACAGCAAGCCGTATCAGCTAATGCATGTTGCAAACTAACGCGCGCTACAAGGCGCCTCATAAGGCACCTTACAAGGCACCTTATAAGGCACCTTGCAAGGCGCCTTGTAGGGCACCTTGTTAGGTGCCTTGTAAGGTGCCGTATAAGTAAAGTGCCTTATAAGGCACCTTGTAGGGCGCCTTGTTAGGTGCCTTGTAAGGTGCCATATACGTAAGGTGCCTTATAAGGTGCCTTGGAAGGTGCCTTATAAGTAAGGTGCCCTATAAGGTGCCTTGTTAGGTGCCCTATAAGGTGCCTTATAAGGTGCCTTGTAAGGTGCCTCATAAGGTGCTTTGTAAGGTGCCCTATACAGTAGGGTGCCTTAGGCTATGCGCCGTATTAGGCACCTCTGGACAGGGTACCTTAGAGGGCACCCTGGGTTACAGAACCATAGGTTACGGTGGCCTAACAAGGTTATGGTGCCCTAGGTTAGTGTGGCCTAAGGGCTGCAAGGTGCTACAGGATGACATGCATGACCTGTGAGGAACAGAGACAGATGTAGCCTTAACACTAGATAGAGCACTCAGGAAAGGCAATGAACAGGTGAGTGAAGGAGGGAGAGCTGGGAGCCGCTGGACCTGCCATATCAGTACTGATGACAAACATGGTGGGGGCAACTGTACCACAGCACAGGGTGTTGGCAATGTAAAGTACTGGAAAGACAGTTGGTGGCAGACGATGGGAATACGTGTCCCCCAGTGGAGGCAGAGGTGGCAGGATAGTTACAATGATGGGTGGACAGAGGAGTGGTGGTGCCATGCAGATCAGGCACAGGCGAGGCAAGCATGAAGAGGCACAATGCAGGAAAGGGTAGCAGTGCATGATATGGGGTGACAGCCTGCACAGGCAGACAGAACTCTACACAGCTGACAGATGCAGATAGACGGACCAAGGGAATGTTGGCAATTGTTGCGAGGGTATTATGGGCTGGCAGCACAAATCTGAAAAAATATGACTGTTACAGGCATGCACACTATTTGAGTAGGACAGGCATGAGAGGAAGGAACACTGAGGAATTGAACCCATGAACATTGCCAAGAATGACATTGTATTAACCAGTAGGCTATACCTCCGTGGTGTATGTCACAGCAATGGCTGGGTACAGAAGAACTGCAGGTCACCGCACAAACTGTCTGCTCTGAGTGCCAGGATAGGGTAACCCCACCAGTACCCATGATGCAATGCACATGCTGAATAGCTGTCTACAGCTGATCAATAAATGGGGTCTGCACCTCTCCGGTACCTCAGCTTGGAAAGACAAACTGACAGTGCGTGATACTGGCACAGAGTAGCTACACACCATGCCATTGTGCAGGTTCTGTGTTCTTCCTGAGGGATAGGATGGGTGCCCAGCACTAGGTCCGCAGTACATGTGGTGTTAGAGATAGGCCCTGCTGTACATCCCGGTCACTGCCAGTGTGCGACAGGTGTTCCTTGCAGTGCACCTGAAGGTAATTTGGTGTCCATCTGTATCCTTCAGTCACATGTGGCCCTCTGGGACCAGACACCACCCAGATTAGTGTGTACTCTGTGTTAGGGTCTGGCTGGCATGGGCACCTGTTATCAGGGCAGAGGGGTTTCCAAACTTGCATGAGGTTTGTGTAGTAGTGCCTTGATAGTTGAAAGTAGTATACACTACATACCCCAAAGGGCTCACATCACCCTTTTTGTAGGTAAGGAACAGTTGTTCCAGACCTTGTGAAACAACCTCCATCCTGCTGGTATGCGACAGCCCTTCAGGGTTGGTGGGTTAAAGCCATACCTGTGGCTAGGGCAATGGCAGACTAGCAACAATGATGGGGTTAGCTCTGGAAAACCCCAACTGCCTCACACCAGTGTCTGCCAGTCATCAGCAGACAGCACAGTCAGACTGCACTGTATAGGTGTTCTGACCATGCACAATCAAACTGCAGACAGTCCACTAGCCAGTCCATAGTGCATACTCACAGAGAAACTATGCATACCAAGCAGGCATCTCAGTGATTTTGTGGCCCCAGCACTAGGGACACAACAGGATCACTGGAGGCAGATAACATAGAGTGCTATGTGGGAACCTAGACATGTCATGGTCACTGCTCGGTCAGAGTGAGTGCCCTCCCAACATGCCATGCTGTGGCCACCCTGTCCATGCAGGCGGTGGTCAGGCACTACAGTGACCCAGCCATTGCCCCACACCCTGTGAAGATGCATCCTGGCCAATCCGCCCTGTCCAGGCCATACCCACAACACTTTGCTCCTCATTATGCACATATTCAGGCTAACACTGGTAACAGTGGGACATTGTGGGTCCGGTGAGGTGTGGGCAGCCACAAAACAATGGATAGACATACACACATAAACTCCTATTGCAGCATTGTGCACAGATGGGGGTGGTTGGCAACCCTGCCCGCCACACTGGTCCTGATTACAGTGCCGACATTGCTAAACTGTGCAGGAGGTAGTAGTAGTGCCCTGGTGATAACTGCAGCTCAATGCTGGGGCCAACAGCCTGACTCTTCATGCATCTTTGGATTGTGGAGCCTGTGTGAGTGGGTGTTTGTACCCCTGTTCACCACTGCTTTGGGCTTTGCACATGTTGCTGTTGTATCTGCATTGTAGGGTAAAACATAGGGACATGCTCTGCAGGAACCACAGCTGGGGCTTCAACCTGTGACCCTCTGTTTCTGGATGCACTCACTGGGTGTACTGCACCACATTGTTGCCACAGATGCATGGTGGTCCATGGGGCTCCCTGTACTTTTCTTCAACCAGACCTTTTATGTTGCACTGCACACCACATACTGGTACAGTGCATGGCCTAGGTCCACTGCAGGCAGGTGCCACTGCCCCCTCCAGCACGGGCACACCCCCCCTGCCATGCTGACATGGCCATATGCTGTCAGTGCTTGTAGTGTGCAGTCCCAGGCCATCCACTGTGTGGGTAGGTAGTCACCTAGGGAGCGGGATCTGGGGCATGGGGCATACATAAACATCCTCACATCCCCCCCCCCCATCACTGCCTACCAATAGTCTGTTCTTTTCGCTTGGTGGAGGGTTGGCTGGGGGTATGTCAGGTCAGTGCCCTGGCAACTGTTAGCTCATGTGGACCAGGTAGATGTAGGTGGATTGTGTTTGGACTTTGTCAGCTGCTGTCATGATGATTTCCGGTTTCTATGTTCCTATGTGCCACCTAGGCGCCTGCCTAGTCCACCCTGTTTCCCTGCTGCCCCCACTACATGTCCCGCCTGCAGCCTCCTATGCCCCACTTGCACCATCGCCATAGTGGCCTTTCATACTTGGGCACTATGCTGGTGCTGGACATGGAGCACTACTATCACAGTTCTTGGGCTCCCTGTCTATGCTATACATTGCTGACACTTAAATGGTTTCTCTCTCCTGCAAATGTGCATCTAACGGTAGGTTTTCATTTGCGGTAGGATTCAGCCCTTCAGTTCAGCGCGTTAGTGTGCAGGGAGCCTCTCCCCGCCCACTCCCTGCCCATTGACCCCTTCCCCCCCCTCCATCTCTCCACCCTCTTCAGTGTTTACTGCGGCCGGGGACGTTAACAATCGTTAAGTAATGTTAACACACGTTAATGTTACATACCGCGCGTTAACATTACCTAATGAGCATTAACGTTATATAACGCGCGGTCTGTAACATTATCGCAGTTTAGTAAACATACCCCTTAGTCTCTGCTTACCAAGTTCCCTACAGGACAAGTTTTAGTAGGTAGGTGATCCCCAGTCTGTATGATCAGTTTCATTGCCAGCTGCAGGCAGAGCTGGCAAAAGCAGAGGCTAGTGCTAGCATGCATTTCATCTTGACTAGTAAGAGCACTACACATGTCTATCTCTTCCTGACAGCACATTGGTGGCAACCAGATAAGGCAGAAACAGGCTGCAGGTATTATAGGGGAGCAACAAGAGGAGGTTACTGGATAACAGCCAAACGTGGACCTATATCGAAGCAGAAATAAGGACAATGTCACAGGACTGGAACATAGGGCACAAAAAAAGCAATGTGCATCCAGGTTTCTTTGAATAGATGGCAGTACAAACATGACCAAAACAGTAAAGAAGGGGGCTTTTGTGGGATAAGATGCTTTCTACATCTGCTGCACCTGGTTGTCAGAGACTTTCTAGGTTCAGGCACAAAGTAAAGTGGCAGCCCTAAAGAACTGATCAAGAAGTGCCAAAAAAATAGCTAATTATTTTCACCAGTGTGTGAAGGACGGGCGTGAGCTAGGTGAGAAGCATGAAGCAATAGGGGGCACCTCTGCACCAGCTCAAACAGGATGCTAGCACTAAGTGAAATTCCACTTATAAAATGATGTGGAGGTTAGTGGAGCAACAGGTGGCCCTGTGTCATATAGCACTGGTGACTGAGATTGGTGTTGACAGGTCTCTTGGTCAACAGGACTGGGTAAATATCACACAGGTGTTGGAAATCCCAAAGCCCTTTAAGGATTCCATGGAAGAGCTGAGTTCCACAAGGGCTACTCTGAGCCTCCTTATACAGGTAGTGAGTATTTTATAGGTGGTTAGAGGGGTTTGGGCAGTGACAGGGATTGACAGCAGAAGTTTTGTGATGGTGGACGTTTTGCATGGTCAAGTAGGAAACGACTGGAACCCCTTATGAAGGAGGATGCTTATATGCTAGCTGATCTCTGTGTCCTGTGAATGAACAGAATTTTTGTTTTTCATTGCAGCTCTCTGACTTACTGGAAGGAAAAGCTAGTGACTGAAGTGAAGGAAAGGGAACGCCAGAGGGAGGGGGGCAGTGGTGGTGATGCAGAAGGGGAAATACCAGGCATGCCAGCAAGCAGAACTGCTAGCTTGAATGCCACCCTGTCACCAACTACTTCCCCTGTGTCTACATAATCATTGCCAATGAGCTCTAGCCACGGACAGTCTTTGCTGACCGAAGCCCTAGCTGCAATGCTAAGCTGCAAAGAAGATCATCCGTCCACAAATCAAACTCAGGCATATAATTCAATAATATGCTACCTTGCAGAGCCCATTGAGGCCATGCACACAGATCCTTTGGCATAAGGGACACGTGCCTGCAGCCTGGCCAGACTTGGCCAAAGCTGTGCAACATGTCCTGTCCTTCCTTCCAACCTTCCCTCAAACTCTAAGACCCAGTCAGGGCTCTGTATTAGCAAGTTAGCTTCTATTAAGTGTTTCTTTCTTTCCCACCCACCCAAGGCATAATCTTAGATTTATAGGCTCTTGCAGCCTTCCACAGACAGAGGTAGTCAAATTGACTTTCAGGTAAAGCTGATTATAGTTTTAAGTAAGTAAACAACTTAAATATCCTAACAAAACCTTAAAACTAAGATGTAGACATGCCGGGGAGAAGTCTGCTTTCTTGGTACATGTTGGTATCTATGACATAGAAAAATGTGGGAGGGAGGTTCTGGAGGCCAAATTTAGGCTTTTAGGTAGGAAGTTGAAACCCTGAACTTCCAGGGTGCATTCTCTGAAATGCTTCCTGTTCCATGCGCAGGACCCAAAAAGTAGGCAGAGCTCCAGAGTTTCAATGAGTGGATGAGACGACAGTGCAAGGAAGAGGGTTTTAGATTTGCTAGGGACTGGGCAACATTCTGTGGAAGGGATGGGGTTTTACTGAAAGTATGGGCTCCATCTTAACTGGGATGGAACCAGGCTGCTGGCATTAACTTTTAAAAAGGAGATAGAGCAGTTTTTAAATAAGATAATAGGGGAAAGCCAACAGTTGCCCAAGAGTGCATGGTTCAGAAGAATGTATCCTTGAAGGATACTAGCAAAAGAGGGAAGTTAGGCCATCTCGATACAGAGGTTCCAAAAAGATAAAAGTAACCCAGATGCTCTTAAGTACAGAGCAGACAGAACTGAATGATTCTAAATTATCTCTATCAACTGATAACCAGATTAATATGAATAAAATACAACCTCTAAATTGCCTGTATGCAAATGCTAGAAGTCTAAAAAATAAGATGGGTGAGTTAGAATATATAGCACTAAACGAAAGGTTAGATATAATTGGCATCTCAGAGACCTGGTGAAGGAGGATATGATGATACCTGGATACAAACTATATCACAATGATAGGGTAGATCAAATTGGTTGAGGGATTGCGCTCAATGTTAGAGAGGGCATTGAGTCACAGAGGATTAAAATTTTGCAGGAAACAAAACACAGTGTAGAATCTCTATGGATAGAAATTTCATGTAAAAAGGGGAAAGCAATGGCAGTGGGATCTATTACCGTCCGCCTGGCAAGAATAAACAGATGGATGATAAAATGCTAAAAGAAATCAGAGAAGCAAAGAAAAGTTACAGCACAGTAATAATGGATGATTTCAATTACACTGGAATCGACTAGGTCAATGTCACATCTGGTTCATAAACCGACAAGAAAGGAAGCTATTTTAGACCTAGTCCTTAGTGGAACACAGGATCTGGTACAAGAAATAAGGGTTTTCAGGTCACTTGGCAATACTGATCATAGCATGATTGCATTTGATTTAATAAATGGAGGGAGGATGGCAAGAAAATTCAGGTTACTTCCTTTCAATTTTCAAAATGGCAATTATCATAAAATGAGGAGAATAGTTAAGAAAAACCTAAAAGGAGCATCTGCAAAGGTGAAAGATTTGCATAAAGCATGGACATTGTTTAAAAAAAACTATCATGGAAGCCCAGACCAGCTCTATTCCATTTTTTAAGAAAAGTGAAAGGAAGGCCAAAAAACTGCCAGCCTGGTTTAAAGGAAAGGTCAGAGAGGCTGTTGTAACCAAAAAACATCTTTCCAGAAATGGAAAAACGAGCCAAATGATGAAAACAGGAAACAACATAAGCACTGGCAACTTAGATGCAAGACTTTCATAAGGCAGACAAAAAGAGAATTTGAAAAAAAAACTTACTGTGGAAGCAAAAATGTATAATAAAACCTTTTTCAAGTACATTCACAGCAAAAAAACTGTGAGGAAGTCAATTGGACCATTAGATGATAGTGGGTAAAAGGAGCACAAAGGGAGGACAAGGTCATAGCAGAGAGACTAAGGGCCCAATTCTGATCTGCACATACCCCACCTTTGAGCCGGACATACAAAGGGGAGCTTGATTCTGATCCCGTGGGATACATCTAGCCCCACGGGATAAGAATCATGACTAAGCATGTATGTGCAGGCCTGGACTGCAATTCAGTCCTGGCCTGCACGTACAGCCACAGCCCATCTTACTTAGTCAGGGTTGTTAAATGGAGTCACGGCACCATGGCGTCATGTTGCCATCGCACTGCGGTTCCATTTAAAAGCCACAATGTCAGCCGCTGGGTTAAAGTGATTATTCCCTGCAGCCCGACCCCCATCTGGCCTCCTAAGACCAGTGTCGGACTGCAGAGAATAATCCCTGGCCCCACAGTCCCATCCGCACCACAGCATTGCTAAAAAGAAATGTACATACATTTTGCCGGCCCTGGACATACAGCGCTGACATTAGAATCGGCCCTGTACATCCAGGGCCAATAACTGCCCACCCATTCTCTGCCACCGAGGCGCCCATTCCCGCCCCCAACTAACTTCCCCACACAACTGGCAGGGAAGTTAGTCGTGGGCTGCTGCCGGCATGAATAGCGAGGATGGACATCCTGTTGGGACATCCATCCCCACTATTCGGGTCTCAGAATAACCCCCTAAATGAATTCTTTGCTTCAGTCTTTACTGAAGAAGATTTAGGGAAATTACTCATACCTGAAATGGTATTTAAAGGTGATGTATCGAAAGAATTGAAAGAAATATCGATAAACAGGGAAAATATATTACAACTATTTGGTAAACTGAAGAATAGCAAATCACCTGGATCAGATGGAATACATCTGAGGGTGCTGAAAGAACTGAAATATGAGACTGTGAACTATTATTAAAATCATCTGTAGTACCTGAAGATTGGAGAATGGCCAATGTAATATCAATTTTTAAAAAGGGTTCCAGGGGTAATCCGGGAAACTACAGACCAGTGAGCCAGATATCCGTAATGGGCAAAATGCTAGAAACCATTTTAAAGAATAAAATTACTGAACATGTAGATAGTCATGGTTTAATAGGAGAAAGTCAACATGGATTTAGTCTAGAAAAATCTTGTCTTAATAATCTATTATAGTTTTTTGAAGGTGTGAATAAACAGGTAGACAAAGGTAAGCCAGCTGATAAAGAATATCTGGACTTTCAGAAAGCCTTTTACAAAGTCCCTCATGGGATAGGAGGCAGTGTATTATTAGGGATCAGAAAATGATTAAAATATCGAAAGCAGAGAGTAGGGCTAAATGGACAATTTTCTCAATGGAGAAAGGTGAATAGTGGAGTGCCCCATGGATTTGGGCTGGGCCCGCTGCTTTTTAACATATTCATAAATGACCTGGAAACAGGAATAACGAGTGAGGTGATCAAGTTTGCAGATGACTCTAAATTCTTAGAACACAAGAGGATTGTGAAAAATTGTAAAAGTACCTTGATAAACTGGGAATACTGGACATCCAGATGGCAGATGGACAAGTGTAAAGTTATACACTTGGGAAAGAACAACCCAAACTACAGTTAGACGATGCAAAGTTCCACATTTGGAACTACTACCCAAGAAAAAGATTTAGGTGTCATTGTGGATAATACGTTGAAACACTCTGCCCAATGTTCAACGGTGGCCAAGAAAGCAAATAGAATGCTAGGAATCATAAGGAAAGGCATGGAGAATAAAACCAAGGATATTATAATGCCTCTGTATTGCTCCATGGTGAGACTTCACCTTGAATAATTGTGTGCAATTCTGGTCGCCATATCTTAAAAATTATATAGCAGAATTAGAAAAGTTACAGTGAAGAGTCACCAAATGGTAAAGGGAATGGAAGGCTACCTCTATGAGGAAAGGCTTAAAAGGTTAGGGCTCTCCATCTTAGAAAAGAGATGGCTGAGGGGAGATATGATAGAGGTTTATAAATTAATGAATGGAGTAGACAGGTAAACATAGATCAGATGTTTACACCATCAAAAAGTAGAAAAACTAGGGAACATGCAATTAAGCTGCACTGCAATTAATTTAAGACTAATAAGAGAAAATATTTTTTCACTCAATGGGTAATCAAACTCTGGAATTTGTTACTGGAGGAAGTGGTAAATGTTGTTAGTGTAACTAGGTTTAAAAATGTTCCTGGAGGAAAGGTTCATATACCATTATTAAAGAGGACCCAGGTAATCTACTGCTTAACCCTGGGACAAGCTGCATGGAATGTGCATACCTTTGGGAATCTGACAGGTACTTGTGACCTGGATTGGCCACTGTTGGAAAAAGGATATTGGGCTCGATGGACCTTGGTCTGAACCAGTATGGCATTTCTTATGTTCTTACTGTACGTTCAATGTGCCCAGTGAATATACATTCTTCATAGAAGAGGATATTGTGGTTCCACATTGTTCATGGCAAGTTTTTGTTTCTGAAAACAAACCTCTCCTTTCTTCTTTTTTCTTCATTGTCATGTGACTAAGAGGAGGAATGAGTGTAGAGCTATACTGAAGGGAAGTTGCTCATACTCTGCCTTCCGTGTGTCTACTAGCTATGTTTTTGACAGTTTGAACTGAAGTCTCTCCAGGATGGTGACAATTTCCACCACCATGCCAAAACTTCACATCAAAAAGCAAGGGGAAAAACTATTACAATCTAAGGTGTATGTTTACTAAACAGCGCTAACGTTGCAGCGGCGACGTTATCGCATGATAAGTAACGTTATCATGTGATAGATAATGTGATAACATCTCCAGTGGCGTTAAGGCGCACAGAGGGTGGAGTAAGTCTCTCCAGAGGGCGGAGAGAAGGGGTCAATGTGCGGAGAGTGGGCGGGGAGAGGCTCCAGGCATACTAATGCTGTGAAATGAAGGTCTGAAAATTAACGCCTGTGAAAACCTCGCGTTAGAGGCACATTTGCAGGAGAGAGAAACCATTTCAGTCAGCAATGTACAGCAAAAGTAGGGAAACCAAGAAAAGTGATAGTAGTGATACATGTGCAGCAACAGCATAGAGCCCAAGTATGAAAGGGCACGATGGTGAGGCTGCAAATGGGGTACAGAGGGCTGAAGGCAGGACATGCAGTGGGGCAGCTGGGGCACAATGTGGACTAGGCAGATGCCTAGGTGGCACATAGGAACACAGAAACCGAAAATCAGCAAGACAGCAACTGACCACGAGTGTGTGTCCCACAGTATCCCAGGGGACAGTACCCATCAGGTACCCCAAAGGGCACATAACATGGACAGGCAGAGCTGGGGGGGGGGGGTAAGCGCAGATGTCTGTGTAGGCACCCCTATACCAGATCCCACACCATAGGCAGCCGCCTACCGGCACACTGGATGGCCTGGGACTGTGCACCACCAGCACCACCGGCATAATGCATGTCAGCATGGTGGCGGAGGGGTGCTGGTGGTCGAGGGGGCAGTGGAACCTGCCCACAGCACACCAAGTCCAAGCCCTGTTCAGGTGGGTGGCGTGCAGTGCAACAGACAAGGGCTGTCTGATGAACAGTAATGGTATCCCCAGGGAATGACTTGCCTCTGTGGCAACAGTTTGGTGCAGTACACACAGTCAGTGTGTTCAGGGGCAAAAAGACACAGGTTCAAGTCCAAGCTGTGGCTCCCGCAGACCATGTCCCTATATTTTACCCTACAGCACACATACACCATAAACATGTGCAGTACCTAGAGCAGAGGTTCCCAACTGCAGTCCTGGAGGGCCAAACACCATTTAGGAGTTCATGCTGTCCCTGATAAAGATGCATGAGATGCATTGCTTATGCAGTGCCCCCATTGAATGCAAATGTAACTCATGCATATTCATTAGGGACAGCCTGAAAACCTGAATGGTGTTTGGCCCTCCAGGACCGGAGTTGGGAACCACTGCCCTAGACTATCAGCCAACAGGGGCACAAACACCCACACCCACAGGCTCCACTATCCAAAGCCTCATGAAGAGTCAGGCTGTTGGGACCTGCGCGGAGCAGGCGCTACCAATACTAGCACCTGCATACCTTAGCAATGCCTGCACTGTGCCCTGGATTGGTGTGGCGGCCAGGGCTGCCAACCACCGTTATCTTTGCACAATGCTGAAATAGGTGTGGGAGTGTGTGTGTGTATGTCTATCCAGTGTTTTGTGGCTGCCTACACCTTACTGAGTCCCCAATGATTGCACTGTTTCCAGTGTTAGCCTGCCAATGTGCATAATGAGGAGCAAGGTATTGTGGGTATGTCCCGGACACGGCGGTCTGGGCAGGATGCATCTGCACAGAGCATAGGGCAATGGCTGGGACATTGTAGTGCCCGACCACAAGGTGGCCACAGCATGTCATGCTGGGAGGTCACTCTCATCCTGACTGAGCAGTAACCATGGCATGGCTAGGTTCCCCCATAGTGCTATACACTATTTTTCTCAAGTGATATTTATGAGTCCCCTTTTTTGGGGACCAATCACTGACCTACTTGCTTGGTTTGTGTGCTCACATCCCACTTTTGTGGGCACACAGTTCCTCCAGGAACTTGCACTATGTACTAGCTAGCAGACTGTCTGCAGTTAGCATGTGTATGGCTGGAACACCTTTCAGGGTGCAGCAGGTGGAGACTGACTGTGCCCTCTGCTGGTGACTGTCAGATTGTAGTGGGGATCAGCTGAGCTTTTCCAGGCCTACTGCCAGTGCCCTTTGAAATATGTAGAGATCTGCTTTGACTGCCCTGGAGGGTGCCTATTCCCCAGCAGGAGGGGGTGGCGCTCCCCTCTACTGCCTCAGATGTAGAGTGTGGATCTGTTGGTTGGAGGTCCTGTCCCCCACCCTGACCCAGAGTGGGCGGGTTGGGTGATACTACATAATCCGCTTTTGGGTCTACACAACACCCTTCTCCTATAACATGTGACCATGGCAACCACACAGGTTATGCACTATTCTGGGTGTAATATAGACCACAAGGGCTAGATGTGACTAGGAAATACAAATGGACACAGGTGTATTATAGGTGTGTCTGCAAGGACTACCTATCACACACTGGCACTGATGGGGACGTGCAGCACAGCCTATCTCAGCCAAGCCAGATGCTGCGGACCTGGGGCTGGGTGCCCCACCTACCCTCAGGGTGAGCACAGTACCCGCACAATGTGACGGTCTGTAGCTACTCTGTGCCAGTAACACACACGGTCAGTTCCCCCTACCAGGCCGAGGTGCTGTGGAGGCGCATAATCTTATTTCTGTACTGTTCTGGTATTTCTGACATAATTTAGGGCCTTTCATTGATCTGGTACTATACTAGTCTCCTTGCCATTTTATTCCTCTCAAAGTACCTTGGTGTACTTGCACCGATTGTCTTACTGCTTTGCCGTCTTCCACTATTTAAGATGTTCACTGTGCTTATTGCACTACTTTGCCCTTCTGATAGTGGTTTCCAGTACTCATCCTGCCACTGTCTATACTCTTTTTGGTAATCCCCCTCCCCCCAGGACACCAGAAGAGGGGCACTCTTGATGGTTAGTAGTGCTGTTCCAGATAACTGCCATCAAGTCTGAAGCATGTTTGATTGAAATAGATGGCAAACCTGACTGTTTTATTGCAAAAAAGCTTCCCCTCATAGACTTCAATGGGGACGAATGGTACAAATATCTTAATGGTACAGTTCCCGAAGACTAAGCGAACAGGTGTATTCTGACAAACAAAAAAGAGCCCAAAAGTCTTTCGTTCACATGTGGCTTTATGAAGATGGTGTCAAATGCATCTACTTACCAACAGCTGATTTATATATTAAATTGACTTCACCAAGAGGTATTTACTCTAGTTTATCATTTGAAAGATAGCAGTTTCCCCAAGTATAAAGTGCAGAAAAGCACATATAGAATATGTCCCAAAACATATGTTACTGAAGAATATATTCCAAAATAGATTTTAAAAAAGAGATAAGTGAAAGAAAGAAAAAGAAAAAGTGATTCAGTGGCTACTGGGGTCATTGCAACATGCAATTGAATGTTTTAGAGGATACTGCAGCATAGACCTTATCTTAAAGTAAAATAATGTATCGAAAAGATACAGAAAGCTAAAAAAAAGCTCAGTTATAAAATGAATCCAGAAAATAGTTTTCATGCATCTCATTTTGTACAAATTTTCCCCAAATACATTAATCTTATGTCCTTTTCAGTTTTGAAAAACATAACTTGGCTTCTATGTTCAAAGATTGTAAACCTTCCCTGTATTTTTGTTTTTTTCTTTTGGATCCAATTAAATTTTAGACTGAGCCCTAGAAGAGCGAGTCTTTCATTCATCACTGTACAGGAAAACAACAGATAACACCTAGCTTGAATAATTAAGGTTTGGACCCTCTAGACAAAGGTAGATCTTTTCAATCCCTTGTAAGTTCTCAAAATAACAAATATGCATACATTGAAAATTGTGTGCATCTTGACTATTTGCATTTTAATATCTTGTTTTCTGACTGCAGAGGAAACAAGATTTATAGCAGGAAGAACATGCTGAAGTCCTTAACCAGCCAAAATGTCAAACAAGATGTATTATGTTGTAATACATTTTATCATGTACTTTTTTGTTTACGTTTTTAAACCTTTCTAAGTATTTCAGTGAATGAATTTAAGCGAGACATTCTAACCTTACTAAAATGTTTTCTGTTTCTTCACACATAATATTTCAAATGCAAAATCATTCAGATAGCAAGTAAAGGATTGATTCATTCATTCCTAGGCAAAAGAAAAGGTTGAACAAAAATCTTATCTACTATCCTGCATTACAAACAAAAGAGGTCATTGAGATGCTAAAATAGTAATGAAAATGTCATTAATGAATATATAATGAAGGATTAAGGCCAGATACCTCTCTGAGTGAGAGTGTTTTAACATCCTCATTCAGAGCTTCAACATTTCCTTCTAAGATATGTAAAGTTGCTCCTCGGATGCCATTCTTAGCAGTACATCTGTCTTCCTCAGTGTTGGGAATGGCCTCAACTGTTATTGTCTAAATTTTGTACTTTTCATACTTTAATTTTGGCTATTAATCTGCATAAGGTGTAAAACCTTAGTGAAAGTTGCTGTACCAAGGTGTTTAGTGAGCTGCAAAAATTATTTTTGTAAAGTTAGGGGCATGTTTACTAAAGGTTAATGCAAGTTAAGAAGTAATGCACATTAAGTGCTGCAATGGCCCATAGAAATGAATAGGCAGTGGCATCACTTAACGTGTGTTAACTTTAGTAAACATGCCCCTTAGGGTTAGATTTACTAAGGGGTATGTTTACTAAACTGCGTTAACGTAGCAGTGGCTACGTTAACGCATGTTAGGTAACATTAACGTGCGTTAAGGATACCTAACGCGCGTTAATGCCACCGTCCGTGGTAATTCCCGCAGAGGGCGGAAAGAGGGAGGAGAGAAAGGGTCAATGGGTGGGGAGTGGGCGGGGAGAATCTCCCGTGGCACTAACGTGGGGTACTGAAGGGCTGAACATTACCGGGAATGAAAACCTGTCGTTAGCTGCAGATATGCAGGAGGGTGAAACCATTTCAGCGTCAGCAATGTACAACATAGGCAGGGAGCCCAAGAAACGAGATAGTAGTGATCCATATGCAGCAACAGCATAGTGCCCAAGTATGAACGGCCACTATAGCGATGGTGCAAATGGGGCACAGGGGGCTTCAGGCGGGACATATAGTGGGGGAAGCTAGGGCACAGGGCAGGCTAGGTTGTCGCCAAGGTGGCACATAGGAACATAGAAACTGGAAAACAGCAAGACAGCAGCTGACCAAGGCCAAACACAAGTCACCAACATCTACCCGGTCCACCCTAGCCAAACATTGCTAGGACACCAACCTGACATCCCCACAGCCATCTCTCCCCCATGTGGAAGGGATATAACATTGGTAGGCAGTGATGGGGGGGATGTGTGGTTGTCCATGTATGCCTCCCCACCCCTGACTCTGAACCTAGGTACACGTCTACCTGTACAGTGGATGGCCCGGGACTGCACACAACCAGCACCGACAGTATATGGGCATGTCAGCATGGCAGGGGGGTTGCCGGTGGCGGTGGCACCTGCCTACAGTGGGCCAAGGTCATGATCTGCCCCAGTGTGCCCTGTGCAGTGCAATAAACAAGGTATGTCTAAGAAAGAGCAAATGTAGCCCCAGGGACTGCACTGCCTCTGCAGCAACAATGTGGTGCAGTGCACATAGCCAGTGTGTCCTGGAGCAGAGGGTCACAGGTTCATATCCCAGCTGTGGATCCTGTGATGCACATCCCTACATTTTACCCTAATTTGCAGATACAGCATCAACATGTGCAATCCCTAAAGCATCAGCCAACAGAAGTACAAACATCCACACCCACAGGCCCCACTATCCAAAGCTCCAGGCTGTTTGCACTGGTTCGGAGCAGCAGAGCCCACAACTAGCTCTTGCACCCCATAGCAATGCCTGCACTGTGAACGGGACCAGTGTGGCGGTCAGGTTTGCCAAACACACCTATCATTGCACAATGCTGCAATAGGAGTGGCTGAGTGCATGTCCATCCATTGTGGTGTGGCGTCCTATTCTTTAGTGGGCCCCAAAACATACACTGTTGCCCGCGCCAGCCTGCAAATCTGCATACTGAAGAGCAAGGTATTGTGGACATGGCCCAGAGAGGGCGTATTAGGCAGGATGCATCTGCAGTGATGGTAAGGCAATGGCTGGGATGCTGTAGTGCCAAACCACCACATCCATGGACAAGGTGGGCAGAGCACATCCTGCTAGTAGGACACTCTCACCCTGACAGAACAGTGACCATTGCACGGCTATTTTCCCACATACTGCAACACAGTAGCTATCTTAAGTGATGTATGTGTGCCCCATTATCTGGAGGCTCAATCACTGAGGCACTTGCTGGGTGTCTGTGCCATACAACCCATGTCTGGGTGCGCATGGTTCCACTGTGAACATACAAGATAAACTGGCTAGTGGACTGTCTACAGTTAGTTTGTGTATGGCTTCAACACCTCATGGGGTGCAGTAGGTAGAGTCTGACTGTGCCTGCTGTTGATGAATGTCAGTCCATGGTTGGAGGCAGTGGGGCTCCCAGTACGACTGTTGGTCTGCCAGTGGCTGAGCAACAGGTCCCGATCCTGTCTAAAAACCTCCCTGTCAGAAAATGTCACACATGTTATGCTGTGTCTGAGCAGTGGCTATGGAACACGAGTACCCTGCAAGGCGCATATGCCGCAATACTGCGTCACAGCGTAATGTGTGTAATACAACAGACAAGATGTCTGCCTGTTCAAAGAAGCCTCTGAGCTGGAAGTGCTCGGGTGCCTCAAGCAGAGGCACCTGTTCCCAGGATCCTCCTGGAGGCAGGACCTGAACAAGGTCAGGAGGACCTGGGGGCGGGTGGTCAGGAAATTTAATGCATCAGCAGACCACCCACGTGAGGTAAGTGCATGGGGGCAGGTCACACAAACCAAGGAGTGCGAACTAGTAGCCAACAAGCAACACATCAGTGGTCACTGCTGGGACTAAAGTAGGTGTGCCTGCTGATGTGTGCAGGCCTGCCCTACTCCCAGGAGGCCACAGACCTATTTAGAGGGGTTTGTGGTTAATCCAGGTGTCAGTGTCAGTGCGCCTGCAGATCTTCGCAGGTCTGCCCTACTATCAGGAGGCCACAGGTCTATTTACTGGGGCTTGTGGTTAATCCTGGTGTTAATGTCAGTGTGCATGCAGATCTGTGCAGGTCTTCCCTACTCCCAGGAAGCCACAGGCCTATTTAGAGGGGTTTGTGGTTAATCCAGGTGTCAATGTCAATGCGCCTGCAGGCCTATTCAGCGGGAACTGTGGTTAATCCTGGTGTTAATGTCAGTGCACCTGCAGATCTGTACAGGTCTTCCTTACTCCAAGGAGGCCACAGGCCTATTTAGCAGGGTCTGTGGTTAATCCTGGTGTTAAAGTAGGTGCGCCTGCAGATCTGTGCAGTTCTGCCCTACTCCCAGGTGACAACAGGTCTACTTACCGGGGCCTGTGGTTAATCCTGGTGTTAATGTCAGTGCACCTGCAGAGCTGTGCAGGTCTGCCCTACTCCCAGGAAAGCCACAGGCCTATTTAGCGGGGTCTGTGGCTAATCCTGGTGTTAATGTAGGTGCGCCTGCAGATCTGTGCAGGTCTGCCCTACTCCCAGGAGGCCACAGGCCTATTTAGCGGGATCAGTGGTTAATCCTGGTGTTAATGTAGGTGCGCCTGCATATGTGTGCTGGTCTTCCCCACTCATACAGGTAAGTGGCCTCAGGGCTATTGACAGGGTTCAGTGGGTAATCCTGGTGTTAATGTCAGTGTGCCTACAGATCTATGCATTTCTGCTCTACTCCCAGGAGGCCACAGGCCTGTGGACAGGGGTCTGTGGATGATCGCCTCACCCTATCCCCCACCCACCTGTCACACACCTCTCAGGTGCCTGTCCCACACCACACCCACCAACAACCCCAGGATATGCTAAACGGATACCCCCCCACACGGACCTTCTGCCCCCTGAGTCTGTCACATTCCACCTGGCACCCCACACCCTCTCACGCTCACAACCCCTCCATCCCCACCATGTGCATACCTCACATCACCCCATACCCCAGCTAGCTATTGTCCTGTGCACATCCCCTGTGCCCCGTCTAGGAAACAGTCCTGGCACAGGCCCCCCAACACATGGATACCAGGCACGTCCCCCATCCCCACCAATCATGTCCATTGGCCGCCCTGCCATGCGCAATGAACTGCATGTGGCTCACAACTCACATACCCCCTCCCGTGCCCGCACAGCTCACGCCCTGTCAGTACCGACGTACCTGGTGTAAGCCGTCCCATTGTCCTGTGCCGTGCTGCAGGGATTATCCCAGGGGTGGATGGGTGTGGAGAGGGAGGGATGGAAATAACACTTTTTAAAAGAGGGCTGCTACACAGTACCCTGTCCTGTGCTGCTGAGGTAAGCTATATCTTATTTGGTTTAAATTATAGCTCTTTGCTGCTGCTGGGCTCTAACTTATTATGAAATTTAAACTACAAGCTCTCTGCTGGGTTTTAAATTTAACCAGAAAGCTCTCTTCTGTGTTTTGAATTTAAACTAAAAGTACTTTGCTGATACTAGGCCCTGAGTGACTATTAAATTAAAACTACAAGCTCTCTGCTGGGTATGAAATGTAACCAGAAAATTCTCGTCTGTGTTTTAAATTTAAACTTAAACTGCTGCTACTAGGCCCTGACTGATTTAACAAAAAATAGTGGGTTCACAGATTAATTAGCTTTAATAGAAAGAATTCCTTTCAGAAAATTCCCAGAAGTATATACTCACAATTGCAGATCTTTCTCCAGAAGTAACAGTCCCCTTTTCTAGTCTTTCAAGACTGAGGATCACAGAGCTCTGGTTGAGCTATTTATGCCTGTGCTGCTGAGGTAAGCTGTGACCAACTTCCTGGATGATTAACAGTCCTTGCTTGGATAGAAGGAGTCTTTCAAAATGGCCTTTTGACCTGCCACCTGGTGTTAACACCTATTGAAAAAGTTTCACAGGTTTCTTACCCCCTAGGTAGAAGGCCTCTTTGTAAAGGTCTCTAGAAGACTTTATTTGCTGCTCAAAGAGTACTGATCCTGTTTTGCCTTTTGTGCTAATCTATATTCTTATTTGATTTAAATTATAGCTCTTTGCTGCTGCAAGGCTCTAACTTATTATGACATTTAAACTACAAACTCTCTGCTGGGTTCTAAATTTAACCAGAAAGCTCTCTTCTGTGTTTTATATTTAAACTAAAAGTACTTTGCTGATGCTAGGCCCTGAGTGACTATTAAATTTAAACTACAAGCTCTCTGCTGGGTATGAAATGTAACCAGAAAGTTCTCTTCTGTGTTTTAAATTGAAACTTAAACTGTTGCTACTAGGCCCTGACTGATTTAACAAAAAATAGTGGGTTCACAGATTAATTAGCTTTAATAGAAAGAATTCCTTTCAGAAAATTCCCAGAAGTATATACTCACAATTGCAGATCTCTCTCCAGAAGTAACAGTCCCCTTTTCTAGTCCCATGTACTGCGTGAGATGATGGTCAGGCATGTTTGTTCCGTAACAGCCACTATCTATTGGTGTACCCCCAGGTGGAGGATGTGTGCAAGAAGGCACGCAAGCTGCTGTGGTGGAGGCCTGAGTTTATGCTGTGGCTGCAGCAGGAGCTGATGGGGCAGGAGGACGGTGAGTGATGCAGCCCATGTGACACGCCACAGCATGTTACATTGCAGCAGGAGGTTATGGGGCTAACTAAGATGTGTCCATCATGTGGGCAACACATGACTAATGTGGTACTGTCTATTCCCCCCCACAGTGGCAGATGTGCCGGCAGAGGCACATGAGGAGGTGGAGGTGGCAGTCACCGATGAGAGTGCTGAGGAAGGAGTTGAGGCAGATGCGGAGGTGGAGGTGGAGGAAGAGTACAAGGAGTTGGATGATGATCAGGAGGACGAGGAGGAGGAAGAGGAAGAGGGCGAGGAGGTGGATGATAATCAGGAGGATGAGGAGGAGGAGGAAGTGGAAGAGGATGAGGATGAAGAGGAAGAGGACGTGGTGGAAGAGGACGAGGAGGAAGAGGATGAGGAGGAGGGGGAAGAGGACATGGGGGAGGAGGGGACCCAGTTGAGGGGAGAGGGGGTGGAGGAGGTGGAGGCTGTGGAGGTGCTGGGCACGAGGGATGACCAGGTAGGGGGGGTGGGGAAGGGAGTGGGAGGGTGCATGGTGGGGAGGGCTGGGAGAGGTGGGAGGGGTGGGGGAGTGCAAGTGGGTGGGTGGCGAGGAGGTGGGGATAGCTGAGGGGCCATGAGGCAGGATGCACCCCTGGTGATGTCTGCTGTGGTGCCACCAGAAGATGGATGTGGGGAAGCTCCACAGCCACACACCACCATTGGTGCATCCTGCCCCACTGGTCAGGGTAAGCGCAGTCTCGAGTGGCACAGGGCTGCAGAGGACACTGGGGGCTAACACCACCTGCCCCCTGGCCCCCCTGCTGCCTCCCACACGGCCACAGGAGAAGCAGACAGTGCTGCAGAGAGGGTGTGTGTGGACGCCTCCACCCAGACCCCATGCACATGGGGCCTGTATGGGAGTGAACACGCACACACCCTGTCTGTGGCACTCACCGCTGTCTCGCTGGGCCAGCAGGAGCAGACGAGGACCATGGTGCAGGTGGTGGGTGCCATGTGTCGGGTGGCAGATCAGCTGCGGATGCTCAGGGAGGCATCAGGGGGCCCCGCAGCTCATCAGCCATCAGGGCATGGTGGCCCCCAGGTGGGGTAGATCCCCACCGTGGTCTGTGCAACCGCTGCCCTCTGCAGACCTGTCCCTCGAGACTTCCAGGACCCCAATGCCACCACTGCTGGCACTGTATGAATGTGTACTTGGCAAATATATATATTGTGCTGTTAACAATATACCCTGTAAATAAATATTTTTTTCATAATGACATCAATCTCCATGGTTATGTGCCTCATTACCTGTCACCCAATTGTACAGTCTGACACATGTGTGCATGTCTGTGCTTCTCTGAGTGCAATACAGAGGTCACATGCATGTTGCGCACTGCACAGCAGGCAGGGGGATAGGCAGGTGGGGCACTGTCTGTATCCCGCATGGCCACAGGGATGTACCCATGTGTTGGTAGGTCCTGCAGACATGGGCATATGCCTGGTAGCACTGACCTCCCAACAGTGCGCACATGGCACGGTGCACGGCACAGGTGGGACCCCAGAACATACATATGATGAATGGGGCCAGGGCAGACTCCACACCCCTCTGTGGCATGGGATGGGGACAGGGAACGGCGTGCCACTGAGACTACATGCAATGGCAAGGGATATGTGCCCAGGGTGACCACATGGAGGACAGAGTAACCGTGGGAGTGAGGAATGAGACACTGGACAAGTGCCCACAGGCGTGATCATGTGCATGGGCCTTTATTGTGGCACACATATTTCCCCGGTCTCACACACCTAGGCCCTGCACGGCCAACTTCGGCCGCACCGAGCATGGCCCCCCCACCTCATGGCGCTGGTGCTGCTGCTGCTTCCGGCTGCTATCCCCATCCAGCCATGGCCTCGCATGGAGCCATCATCCATGCCATGCTGGCTGCCATGGACCCTGCTGCCTCCTGTAGCATGGCATTCTCCTGGCCCAGGCCCCACACCTCCTGGCAGTGACTGTCCAGCTCTTCCCTCAGCCGACGTATTTCCCGGGTCACCGCCTGCATCGCCCGCAGCATGCCTGTGGGTGAGACATGGTGTGACCTGTGAGACATGGGTTGCATATGCCACCATGACATATGCACCATTTTACAAAACAAACCTCAAGGAGCCAAAAAGATAGGAATCAAAAAATACAAAAACCCCATAAATAGGCACACAAAATATAAAATAAACAGAAAAAAACTACACCTAAACTACATGTGAAAGAAACAAAAAAGCCAGACCAGTTTGGGTAAAAATAACTTCAATTACAGAGGAAAAAGACCTCAGCCAACCCTCCAACCAATAACGATCAGGAGGAAGATTCAATCAAGGGACAGTCATGCCCAATAGTCGAAAGACTCTACATACCTCAATGGTCAAAAAAACCTCTTTAAAGAACCCAAACAGGTATGGCGTAAAGTTTAAACGGCCATAGCACAGCAACACAACAATGTAACAGCATGAGACATCAGTACTGTAAAAAGTAGTTCAAAAAATGTATCCCGAAGGCAACCAACATAGTAATGCACCACAGCAATCATGAAGAACATCTGGGTAGTGCACCTCAGCAATCGAGTATATCAGCAGGAGACCCGACACTAGGTGTTTCACCTGACGGCTTCCTCAGGAGCTCACAAATGTAGCATACCGAACAGAATCACTGAAAAGTGCTGGTCCTGAAAAAAACATGAAAAACAAGAACTCTCACATGGGTAAAAAATAAGAAAAAGAGACCATATCATTTAAAGACAGCACCAAGACAGCAAAGAAGAAATCAAAAGCTTACATAATGCTGTATAAGGGAGCAGAGGAGGAGAGCTGCGAACAAGCAACTGAAAAGTCAAAAAAATGCCGAGTGAATATACTGAGCATGCACGTTTAAAAAGGACTGAGAGAGGAACGTCATGCAATACAGCCAATCTTATCCATATCCCTTACCTTTACCCTTCCACCCACCCTCTCTCATGTGCCTTGTGGAATGCACACTCTGTCTCACATACATCAGCTTCTACTCATGATCTACCTATCTGTGATGGTCTACCTCATCTTGCCCTACCTGAGGCCTGCCTTCCCCCCCATGAAACAGCATCTATTGCTGCTCTCTGTCATGGGATCTATCTGTTCTCCCACATGCCACGTCCCTCTGGCCGTGGTGGTGGTGTTGGGCTCGGACATAACACCGCCTGCCAGTTCAGACACCTCCTGCTGCCTCTGTCTCACCCCTACCCTCTTTAGCTGTTCCCACCATCTGCCCTCTCACCCCACCCCCCTACGGGTAGATGTCTCATGTCGACCTCATGACAGGTCTGCTGCTACTGTTCTCGCTGCCATGGACTCATGGCTCCCCCCTTTCTGGAACCCACTCATATTCCCAGGGGTCCCAACATCCATGTTGATAGCCCCTCCTTTCCCTCTGCTTTGGGGCTCCTCTCCCTTACCTCCCCAATTGACCTCCTGCTTCATTTCAACACTCACACACACCAGCATGGCCACTGGCCTGGCCCGGTATATGTCATCAGCTGCATAATCACCAGCCTCTATGGCTTGGTTCCTCCTTTATCTGACCAGCGCCTGTTCTGCCGCAACCCTCATCATGCAGTGCATCATCTACGTCCTATCACCCCCAATCAATTCTGCGATCCTCATGCCAGTGATCCTCTCTTTCCCTTTTCCACAGTTTCATCATCTCTGGCTCCCACCATGTCAGCTAGGTCTGTGGACGACACAGTGACGTCCTATAGCCCTGCACTCACCTCTGCTATGGGTGCTTTCACACCTCCTGTGCCACATCCTGTGGGCCCTCTGCACCCCAGCCCTGTTTTTCATCCACTACTCGCTACCTACATTCCTGTGCTCGCTCAGCTGAGCCTGCTTGGCTCATATCCCGCTCCCCTGGGGATGTCCAGCACCTCAGGTACATGCTTGTCTCTTTCCAGTCGGCCCTAGCTCTTTCCAAACAGGACTATTCTGTTGATGTGACTGACTCTCTTGCATCAGGCCCTCGCCATCTCCCTCCTACCCTCAGTTCTCTCCTCAGGGTTCCCCCGCCTCTGATCCCTCCACCCCTATGTGCCCAAACCCTGGCTCACCATTTCCATGCCAATATCCACAAGATCACCCTCCAGTTCCCTACAGGGTCAGCTACATCATCTCCACCCCCTCTTCCCTTCCAACCTTCCTTCCCTACCTCTGCTACCCACTCATCCTTTGCTATGATCTCCAATAGTGAACCTGTTCACCCTCTTTCACCCTCCCAACACACCACCTGCTCCTCTGATGCTGTCCCTACATGCCTCCTATGCCACATCTCCTCCACTGTTGTCACTTCCATTTCTCATATCCTCACCCTTTCCCTCTCCACTGCAACTGTCTCTGCCGCCATCAGACATGCAGAGGTCACACCCCTCCTTCGATAACCCTCACCTGACCCCACATGTCCCTCTGAGCCCCGGCCCACCTCTCTCCTTCCCTTTGTTTATTGACTACCTGAACGTGTCGTTCACTGCCACTGCACTTACGTCCTCTCCTCTCATGCCCACCTGGAACTTGTACAGTCTGGCTTTTGTCCTCTACCCTCTGCTGAAGGGGCTCTTTCCCAGGTCTCTGGTGACCTGTCTCTGGCAAGATACAGGGGCCTTTACTCTGTTCCCATCATTCTTGGCCTTTCTGCTGCTCCTGACACTGTTGACCATATTCCTCACCTTGATACCCTGTCCTCGCTTGGGTATATGGTCTCTGTGCTATCCTCATTCTCCTCCTATCTTTCGTACTTCTCCCTCAGTGTGTGTTCCTGTGGCTGCTCCTCCTCTGCTATCCCGCTCCCAGCTGGTGTACCCCAAGGGTCTGCCTGGGTCTGCTACCTTTCTCCCTCTATACACAGTCCATTGGTGTGCTACTCTCCTCCCATGGTTTCAGTACCATCTTAATGGTGATGTCTCCCGGACCTACCTCTCCACACCTGACATCTCTCAGGTTGGCCAGACACGGATCTCTGTTTGCCTTTCTGACATTGCTACCTGGATGTCCCACCGCCACATGTGATTGTACATGGCCAGGACTCAACCTCTTCTTTTCACCCTGTACCCTCTTTCTCCTTTCTCCGTCTCTGTGGTTAACTCTATGCTCATTCCTGTTTCCTCAGCTCTAAGTCCTGGGGTTGTCCTCGACTCTTCTCTCTCATTCTCCGCACACATTCGTCTGTTAGCTATGTCCCGCCATTGTTTTCCCGGTAATATCAGCAGGCCCCATCCTTTCCTTTCTACACACACTACTATGACGCCTATCCACACCTTGCTCACCTCCCGTCTTGTCTACTGTGACCTACATCTTGCTGGTCCCCCTTTGTATCATCTCCCTCCCCTTCAATCTGTTCAACACTCCGCTGTGTGGCTAATCTCCCGCCAGCCTCATCATGGCCAGATTGCTCCTCTTCTCAGGTCACTCCACTGGTTCCCTATCCGTTTTTGCATCCAGTTCACACCTCATCTACTGACCTTCACTCTGCAGCTCCTCACTACCTTTCCTCCCCTATCTCTCCCTACACCCCTTCTCGGGGATGCCGCTCCTCTGGCAAAGTGCTTTCATCTGTGCCCCTCTCCTCTATTGCTTCCCCCAGACCTGTCCCCATTCACCTTGCTGCACTCTACACCAGGAACAAGCTACCTGTGTCTGTATGCCAGACACCCTCTCTGGTCCTCGTCAGATCCAGGGTGGGGACTCACCGCTTTGCTGCTGCGTTTGGATCTTAGCTCACCTGCTCTCCTTTTTCTTTTCCGTTCCCCCCTTGTGTTATCTCAGCCTACACCTCCTCTGTTGTCTGTCTTGACTAGATTTTGGGTTCTGATGGGCAGGGGCTGTCTCTTACATGTCTGTACAGCGCTGCATATGACATGTATCGCTATACAGATGCTCAGTAGTGGGAGTGGTGGGTTGGGTCCGCCATGGGGCCCTGTACCTTCCCTTCAGCTGTGGCTGTACTGGGGGCCACCACACCATGTATGTGTGTGGTTCGCATGGGTGTCTGTGCGGGATACGGAAACTTCACCCCACATATTTTGCCCCCCACATTTCACCCCTCACATTTTGCCCCCCACATTTCACCTCCGAGGAAACTTCGCCCCTGGGAAATTTTGCCCCCCACATTTCGCCCCCGGGAAATTTTGCCCCTGCACATTTCGCCCCCGGGAAATTTTGCCCCTGCACATTTTGCCCCCAGGAAATTTTGCCCCCGAAGTTCTAATACATTTGACATTGTGCAGTTATTATTGTTTATCTCTTGTTGCCGATGATCAGCCAGTCATAAATGATGGCGGGGAAAGTTTTGCAGCCTATTGGTTGCCAAGATCTTCGGACGTGTATATAAGGGTGAAGCAAATATCTGCAGTGAGTATATCCAATTCTTTATATCACGCACATGGGCTCGCTTGTTTCAATCCGTGGAAAAAGGAAGCTGGTTCATGAGAACTGCGTTTATGTCTTTTCAAAGAGGACTCAAGACGAGCTTAATGCAATATGGGTCTGCGAAAAGCGATCGACGTGTAGAGGCCGAGTGTGGACATCCTGTGCCAATGGTGAATTTGTGAAATCTGTTACGGCGCACAATCATGCAGCTCAAGCTGCAAGGCCCGAGGCAGTTCAATTGATCAACGAAATGAGGAGCAGAGCAAGAACCACACACGAAACACCGCAACAGATCGAAGCCCATGCAAATGTGTCCGCCCTGCTGCCAAGGAAAGATTCACTGAAAAGGACTATACGGAACGCACGTCGGGAAGGTGGAGTTCCTCGATTGCCCCAATCGGTTGATCAGCTTGTTATACCAGAGGTATGCTGCTCAGAATTTAAGGTGGCTCTGATGATTTTATATTTTTGGAGCGCAAAAAATTATGACCATAAAACTAAGTTAACGCTTTTGGTTTTATGGGCTAGAGGACTTATTAAAAACGAACTGAGATTTTATCAAGTTTTTAAGCGTGTCATTTTGAAATTTTGACAAGATTGGATGAAGGAAAATATGCTCAAAAATGAAATAGTTGTTGTGTACTTCATTTAATTTTTAATTTGACTGCAAAGTATCAGATACTTTTTATACATTGTCCCATTATGTTCTATCATTCAGGGAGCACAAACAATCCTGCAATGAGAAGGAATAAGCACCAGCACAGCCCCTTACACGTTCTCTATGAAAGAGCACCTGAGAAATTTTTTTTGAGGAACAGAACAGAAACATGTGAAGTGGAGCATGCTACGGAGTATGCCTCATTTTTCATACATTTATTAGTACCTTCCGTTGAAAAATGCATACACGTTTTTTAGAAGCACAAAAATCTGGAGTTACTTTACACTTTCAAAATTCTAGTTTAGAGCACCTTACTCTAGTATCACTGCAACATACGCGTATGTATCTCAATGTTTCAGGATTACCAGTACATCACTATCGATGGGATTAGACAACATTTTCTATTGTTCGACTCTGGCAACGAAGCTGACCGCATGCTGATTTTTTCGACTCCTAACAATCTCCAGCTTTTGTCTCAAAGCCAAGAATGGTTCGCAGACGGCATTTTCAGTACGGCTCCTATGCTTTTTCAACAGCTTTACACGCTGCATGCCATTCATGGAGACCTGGTCGTGCCAGCAGTTTACGCCTTACTTCCCAATAAAACCAGAGCAACCTACGTCCGGTTTCTGCGTGAACTAAAAAGCCTCCAGCCTGGTCGACATCCACAAAGATTGATGACCGATTTTGAACCAGCCTCTATTCTGGCGTTTGATGAAGAATTTCCAGGCGTGATCAAAACTGGCTGCTTTTTCCACCTGTCACAATCCGTCTGGCGAAAGGTCATGCAGGAAGGACTAAAGGTAATAAATTGAACACAAGATCTCGAAACTATGGAGTTATGGAGAGGACCATTGAATTGAATGCAAATAATCCTAAAATTTTAAGTTTAGAAAATTTTATACGTATGCATTTTACAGTATATGCACCTATATGTTTCACACAGTAGTTTCAAAACATGCATATTAAGAAAGCTCAAAGGTTTAATTTTTAAGTCTGTCATAAATTTGTTCATTAAAATGGCATTACACTGTGCAGAGATCGTCAGACGTGTGCACTTCGTATTTCTCAAAAGTCGAGTTTATTAGGGAAAAAATGTAAATGAAAGATGTACATCGCTGTATACACACTCAGCTGATTTTCTGAACCTTCCTCATTAATGACCAAAAATTACTTGTTTCCTTAATTTCAATGATATGTAGCACATAAGCATTCCTGCATTTGTGCTGTACTATATAACCCGACTTAAACATTTTTTAGGGCCAATACCAGAATGATCACGAATTTGCACGCTGGGTACGAATGATCCCTGCCTTGGCATTTGTCCCTCCCGAAAACATGGTTGATGCCTTTGAAGAATTAACAGAAAGCACCGATTTTCCTGCTGAGGCGATGCCTATTGCCAATTATTTTGAAGATACGTAGATCGGAAGAAGGCAGTGGTCGTCAAATACCTCCATTTCCTACACATTAATGGAACGTATACCAAAGAACTCTGGACAGCCAGCACAGAACAAACAATGATATCGAAGGGTGGCATCGTAGCTTCCAAGAAACCTGTGGCATGCTCTACCCCAATATATACCGTTTTATCCAGTGCTTGAAAAGGCAGCAAGGTTTGCATGACTACAAAATTGCTCAACTGGTTGCAGGAAACCCAAACAATACGAGAAACAAAAAAATATCTGTCAATTTCTGTTAGAGTTCGACGTATTGTTCAAGATTTTGACAACAGTAACTTGATTGTTTACTTACGAGGCATTTTGTATAATTTTGAATTTTAAATGGTAATTTTCTTTCAGTGGTGGATCCAGGATAATGCTGTGCAACAAAAAAATTCAGTATTTGCGCAACGCACAAACATACATTTTGTGCAAAAATTGAAAAACATGAAAAATTAGCCAATTAGGCATGTGTGCAAATTGGAGAGGGGGTGAAATGTGGGGAGCGAAATTTCCGTAAACCATGCAAATTGGATTGTGTTGGGCGCCAACGTCCTTCAGTTAGCACCTGCGCAAATGAAGGTGGTGCTAAAACATGAACTATGGTAATATTCTGAATAAGGCTGTTTACTTCGGGGGCTAAATTTCCCGGGACCAAAATGTGTGGGGACGAATTTTCTTGGGGGCGAGACGTGCAGGGGCGAAATGTGAGGGGCGATGTTTTCTCAGGGGCGAAATGTGGGGGGCAAAATGTGAGGGGCAAAATGTGGGGGTTGAAATGTGGGGGGCGAAGTTTCCGTAAACCTTGGGGGAGGCAAACAGGTGGCAGTGAGATCCACATTCCACAGCAACATTATAGGCCCTGTGTTGTCATTCTCTGCAATGGTTTGGTCTGCTATTAGCACCGCCGCCCTCTGCGCGGTCTGATATGGTGCATTCTGTGTACTGGTGGTGCTGCCATGGTACATTAGGTTTGCTGGGGGTTCTACATGGCCTGTGTTTGAAGTTCCTCCTACTTATGATGCCAGTTGGTACTGGCATGTGGTACGGTGGATATCTGGTACCCCTTCCATGTCCATGCACACAGTGTGGAGCATGTCCGACATCAGTTGGATAACCTAGTGGTATGCAGGTCCTGATGCGTCTGTGGCCTCTGCTGGACATGTAGCCACACACAGGGTCTAAGTTATGGCCATGCACCCCCCTAAGGCAGCCCCTGTATGTGCTGTGTTGTTAGCTTTCCCTGTACCACATATCACAGTCTTACCTGCCTGTTGATGCACTGTGTCCAGCGCTGGGGACAGGCCGTAGAGGTACATGGGCCACAGACATTCAGCGAGCTGCTGCTCCATGGGTGTTAGGGCAGGTCTGCTTGGTCCCCCGCCACCAGTGGCCTCTGCATGGTGTCTCTCACATGTCATGTGCACATGGACCCCCACTTTATATCACTAAATCACTTGTGTAGGCTCTCGATGTCTCTGTGTGAACATAAGAACATAAGATATGCCATACTGGGTCAGACCAAGGTCCATCAAGCCCAGTATCCTGTTTCCAATAGTGGCCAATCTAGGTCATACGTACCTAGCAGTTTCCCGAAAAGACACAGGTTCCACAATGCATTTACTGGGTCAAGCATTGATATCCTGGGTCCCTTCTTAATAATGGTTTATGGACCTTTCCTCCAGGAACTTGTCCAAACCTTTTTTTAAACCCAGCAACACTAGCAGCCTTTACCACATCCTCCAGTAACAAATTCCAGAGTTTGATTACACGTTGAGTGAAAAAATATTTTCTTTTATTAGTCTTAAATAGTTTACCCTGTAGCTTCATTGCATGTCCCCTAGTCTTTCTATATTCTGATAACATAAACAATCGATCTACGTTTACCCATTCCACTCCGTTCATTAATTTATAGACTTCTATCATATCTCCCCTCAGCCATCTCTTTTCCAGGTTAAAGAGCCCAAACCTTTTTAGCCTTTCTTCATAGGAGTATCCTTCCATCCCCTTTACCATTTTGGTGGCTCTTCTCTGAACCTTTTCTAATAACGCTATATCCAGTACAAGCATTGCGGAACCTGTATCTTTTGGGGAAACTGCTAGGTACGTATGACCTAGATTGGCCACTGTTGGAAACAGGATACTGGGCTTGATGGACCTTGGTCTGACCCAGTATGGCATATCTTATGTTCTTACGTTCTTATCCTTTTTAAGATATGGCGACCAGAATTGCACACAATATTCAAGGTGCAGTCTCACCATGGAACAATATAGAGGCATTATAATATCTTTTGTTTTATTTTCCATTCCTTTCCTTATGATACCTATCATTCACTTTGCTCTCTTGGCTGCCACTGCACACTGGGCCGAGGGTTTTAACATGTTATCCACAATGACGCCTAAATTTTTTTCCTGGGTGGTGGTTCCTAATGCGGAACCTTGCATCGTGTAACCATAGTTTGGGTTGTTCTTCCCTAGGTGCATAACTTTGCACTTGTCCACATTAAATTTCATCTGCCATTTTGATGCCCAGTCTTCCAATTTATCAAGACACCCTTGCAATTTTCCACAATCCACTTGGGTTTTAATAACTTTAAATAGTTTGGTGTCATCTGCAAATTTGATAACCTCACTCGTTATTCCACTTTCCAGGTCATTTATGAATATGTCAAAAAGCAGCAGACCCAGCACAGATCCCTGGGGTACACCACTATTCACCTTTCTCCATTGGGAAAATTGGCCATTTAGCCCTACCCTCTGCTTTCTATCTTTTAACCAGTTCCTGATCCACAATAGTACACTGCCTCCTATCCCATGACTCTTTAGTTTTGCCAAAAGTCTCTGATGAGGGACCTTGTCAAAGGCTTTCTGAAAGTCCAGATACACTAAATCAATGGACTCACCTTTGCCCACCTGCTTATTATTCACACCTTCAAAAAAACATAACAGATTAGTAAGACAAGATCTTCATGTTGGCTGTCTCCCATTAGGCCATGGCTATCTACATGCTGAGTAATTTTATTCTTTATGATGGTTTCTACCATTTTTCCCGGTACTGATGTCATGCTCACTGGTCTGTAGTTTCCCGGATCACCCCTGGAACCCTTTTTAAAAATTGATGTTACATTGGCGATCCTCCAATCTTCAGGTATTAGAGATGATTTTAATGATAGTTCACAGATTGCTAATAGCAGGTCTGCAATCTCATATTTCAGTTCTTTCAACACCCTTAGATGTATACCATCTGGCCCAGGTGATTTGCTACTCTTCAGTTTATCTAATAGTTGTAATACATCTTCCCGATGTATCAATATTTCCTTCAATTCTTCTGCACCTTTAAATACCACTTTAGTCATGGGTAACATCCCTACATCTTCCTCAGTAAAGACCTGTACAGCCTCCCAGGCCATGGTCCGTGCACTCTGTGGCAAGGTGGAGCTGAGGTGCCCATACAGTACCTCATACTGCTCGAGGACACTGGCCAGCAGGTTGTCATTCTCAGCATGGCTGAATCTTAGGGCCCTCTTTCGTGCCTCCTCTGGCACGGGTCCATCTCCTCCTCTTTCCTTCTGTTGCCCTACTGGCTGTTCCCGTGGGGGCTGGGACACCCCTGAGGGCCCTGCTGCCTCCATCTCAGCCTCCTGCATTTCTGGGTGATGCTGGCCTGGTGTTCCACCATTGGTGTCCTCGCCATGTCTCTCCCTCTCATGGCTTTCCCTGTCGGACATATTGCTGCATATGCTACATTGTCAGTCTGCGTACTATACATCCTAGCAATTCGGTGCATAAGTGACCTGCCTTCGGTCTTACGCACACTATGCATACGTGTATGCATATACAACGTGTGTTTTGCAGCAAGGCACATAAGACCACGCCACCTCACAGGGTAATATGGATTTCCATGCACACATTCCCTTTGGTGGAGCATATCTGCATTGTGCTTCTTATGCTTGTTTGGCATAGTGGTTACAGATGTGTGTTGTGCTACCATAGGTTGTGGGTTTGATTCCCTCACATTCCTTATCTTTTCTTGTGTTCTACTAACCTTACCATACAATGACTCTGGCTTCATCACTTCTCCGCACAACCTTCTTCTCTTCACTGTACAGTGCATTGTCCTCTCTGTGCAGTCTATCCATCACATGCTAGCTGTTACATATGGTCCCTTTCTTTAGGCTGTCTGGGTGGGTAGTTGGCTTAGTATTGTACATGCACACCCTCCTTATTGTACATGTACACCCTCCATAGCCCTTGTTCCCTGTAAAATAGTTATCTCCAAGTTATAATGCCCTGTTCAATGTAATTTCAGTTTGTTCAATGTAAACCGCACTGATGCAGAATAGCGCGGTATAAAAGAGAATGTAAATAAATAAATAAATTGGTGTCAATGAGCTGTGTTTGTGCTCTTTAGTGTACTGGTTCAATTCCCTCATACTCCTTTTTGGTTCTCTTGCCTATTTTGCCCTTGTACACACACCATCCACACAGCCGGCCCTTCAGTGCGACCCCTGACGCCATATTCTGACCACATATTCTAGGGTGCTTAGACTTATCTCATAAGGCACGTAGGAGAGTCTGTAATGTCACACACATTCTTGCATGTGCTGTGTGGCAGACGTCCTGCTATGTGCGTTCTCCGCAACACACGTAAGACGCAACATACGTATGACTCACTACTGCATAATCATCCAGCAGACACGATGGCCACTTAGTGGAACATATTTGCATTGTGCTTGTTGTGGTTATTTGGGATAGTGGTTGCAGATGTGTGTGGAGCCAACATGGGCTTGGGTCCCACAGGTTCCCTTTCCCTTTGTTTGTTCTGCTATCCTTACCATACAATGGCTCCGGCTTTGTCCCTTCTCCACACACCCTTCCCTCCCTTCACTGTACACTGCTGGTCCCCTCCATGCAGCCTATCCATCACATGCTAGCTGTTACATATGCTCCCTTTCTTTGGGCTGTCTGGGTGGGCAGGTGGCTCAGTGGTTTGGCATTGGTGTCTATGAGCTGTGTTTGGGTTCCTCAGTGTACTGCTTCAAATCCCTCTTACTCCTTTTTTGATTCCTTGCCCATTTTGCCCTTCTGCACACACCATCCACAGAGCTGGCCCTTCAGACCAACCCCTGATGCCCTTTCCATTATATTTCTTTACTCTTCTGCATGCTGTTTCACTGCTCACCATTTCATGGTGTGTGTGCCTGTGTTTCCTGTGGCTCACGTCCCCATTACAGACTGCATTATCAGCTGCCTGTGGTCTATGGCCTTACACCTATGGTTCTTTTTCTCATGTGGCACCATGTCTGCACATCCCTCAGCATGTCTTCTACTGTCACGCGCCTTGGATTGCAACCCCCTTCAGACGCACTGCTGCTTCTCTTCTGCTGTGGTGTTCACGCGCAGTGGGTCCATGGTGCACTGTACCATGCACTGCGACTGCGTTAGCGCCTTGTAATGCATGTTAGCTGACATGACTTGCTTTAACGATGCACTGTCCACTCCTTTTTATGGGCATACGTACCATTACCGTGGAACCTAATGCGGGTAACATAACAGCGGTTTAGTAAACATACCCCTTAATGTGCTACCATATCAGTAAAAGCATTGTGGAGGAGTAGCCTAGTGGTTACAGCAGCAGCCTAACACCCAAGACATCTGGGTTTGATTGCCACTGGCACTCCTTGTGACCTGGGGGCAAGTCACTTTACCTTCCATTGCCTTGGAAGAAAAGACAATGGGACTGCTGGGTTGCCAGAAGTCAACACTGACTTGAAGACACCTAAAAAAAAATTGGGAAACATTAATGTTCATTAGCAAACAGCTTCCATTGTATAAAATGGTAAATGACCTGTGTTAGTGTATGCTAAGAAAATGATACATTGAAATACGTTTTGTCTCCATGTAAATTTTGATCAGTTCTATGGTTACTTGTGCTGACTGGTATTGACTACTTTCTCTCTCTCTCTCTCTCTCTATCTGGGCTTTATACTCTTTACTGAGAGTTCTCCAAAAACTTCAGAATGCAGCTTCTCAGCTGCTCAGTAATTCTGGCCAATATTATTGGATTACTTATGTCTAGAGAGTTTTCATTGGTTACCAGAGTTTGGAGATAAGGTTTAATGCTATTTTCCTCATGTTTAAAACTCTGAACAAATAGGCTAGCTCATTAAGAAATATTTTGTAATTGTATGTTCCAGAATATTCTTTGCATTCTTCTATGATTTAGTACTATCAATTTATTTTTATAAAAGGGATCTCTTAACAGAGGCACGTGACCAAGCTTTTTCCACTAAATCTTTGGAATACCTTTGGAATACTCTATTACCTCATATTCATGGGGATATAACTATTTGCTATTGCTGAAGAAATTGCTCTAGCATTTAGATGGGCTAAGTAGAGAATGGAGGTTATCTTAGAAACCTTATTCACAATTTCCACTTGGAAAATCTGACATTTACACGTGGAATGGCGTTCATGTACAAATGACAATTTTGTAAAAGGTTAAATTTGCATGTGGATGTCCATAATATGTAGAAAATGCAAAGGGATTACTTAGGGGTATGTTTACTATGCGGCGGTAAAGGAACAGTTTTTTTCATGCGGTAACAGCAGCGATAAAGGGTTATCATATGCTAATGTGCTGGGCATGTCAGAGGCGTTCCGGCGTTAAGAGGTGCTAGTGGACACTTAGCGGGCGGTAACGGTACAGCGCGTGTTAAGTTGACTACTCTGCATTTTCCACACGAAAAAGGCTGCGACCCCAACGCAGATAAAGGTGCAGCACTGGAAGACAATCAGAACGTGATGGATGAATGGGTAGGTGGTAGTCAATGAACACCTCAGAATCTTTGCCACATGATGGTGGACTGAGTAAGTGGGATGTGGAGATGACACAGGAGAATAATCTACTGGTGTGATCTGTTCCTGTAAATTTCAGAAAGGACAGTTGGTCTGACCTAGAAGTAGGTATGCCATGGGGACATGGTGAAAATATGCCAGTGGGTATGTCAGCTGCTATACATGGTCCCCAAACCACATGATCTACCAGATATGTGTGAATGATAAATATGTTGATGTTTGGGTTGCACTCCTAATGTGGAGCAGGCAATAGTGTGTGATGATCTCTGCTGTTGGGCAATGAAGGAGTTGGACATGGCTGCATGTACAACATATATGTGTTGGAATTTCCAATGTTTGAGTCAAGTTAGGATACCACATATTACTCATGTGCTGCATGTGTATCAGACATTTGATGTCCCAGCAACATCAGCCCCCTGCAATGCTGTACCATGTTGTGCAATGTTGAGGCAAGAAAGTATTGCTGTCAGATGTGCATGACTGGAATGTGCATGCCTGATCTATGTTATGCTCCATTGTGAGATGCCTACATTGTTAAATACAGACCTTTGCTTGTGGTTCACATTAGTGTGACATAATTGTAACCGAACTCTGTAGAGAACAAATGCAATTTCAATACTGGAACATCTATTACAAAGACAGTGTTGCAAGCATAATAGTAAACATTCACATAACCTCACAGAGAAGGTTGTATCAGTTAAGGGAATGTGTGTTGCAACATACAATGCAGCTAAAGATTGTCTGTACAAAAGCAGTCTAGTGCTAGGTGTCTGAATGTGGTCCATATATATGGTATAGAGGGGAGAATGTGCAGCTCAGTTTAGGGCAGATAGACCAATCCATTGCACTCTGTGGCTCGCACATGTGTCTTTGTCAGAGTAGCTACAGTGTCTCTGGGTCCACAGCAGAGTGAAAAGCAGTTTGCCTGTTGTATAATCATGAACATAATGAGCATGCTACATATATATCTATGAGCATCAATACAGACATGGGGACCTTTTATAATACAGACCCTGCATTAGTTTTGGCCTGAAGAATGAGGATTGAGGATTGTTACCAAAAACACACATTACAAACATTGAGCATTGAACCAGTGTTTGTTGTGTCTAAAGAACTGCTATAACCATCATGCTAAGCAAGCACAACACCTCATATGCGAAGAAAGACAAAAAAGGGAATGTATATCTCTGTGTGTGATGTGGAAATGGCCACATAGATCCGCATCACTCATGTCGGATATGGCTGCACATGCAATATACAGTATGTGTATAAGGCGAAAAAGAGTAACAATGTGGCTATAACCCAGCATATGTGTACAAGGCCAACAAGAAAATTGACATACAAATGGGATTTGAACCAGGATCTGCCATGTCCAAACACAGTGACCTAACCATTATGCTGTACCTGTACAACACTTTTAGATGGATGACGTGCTAATAGTGGGGATGTATATATCTGTGTGATATTTAAAAGGAGGTTGATACAGACACATGATCCCTGTAGGATGTGGCTGCACAGTCAGTATATATGTGACGGAGTCCTACTTTGGTCTTCTCTGTCGGGGTATAATCTCCCCCGCCTCTCCACTGTGTGGCCCATGCATCAGATGCGGTCACCTTAGCAATACTCTGTAAGGGATCACAGATGAAGCAACATACCCTGTCTGTCTGATAGCCTGGATATAAAAGAGTATGCATCAAATATCTCACAATGCACAGGCCCAAGCATGCATGGGCCTGGCCTGAAAATCCACACCTTTGAAAGGTGTCTCCACCAGCACAGAACAATGATCTTTGTGCTATAAAATACACTCACCAAACAAGAACAAAAGACCAACCCCCTCCCCTGACCCTTGTACATAAGAATGTATAATAGCGCATGATGTAAATAGCTCAACAAGAATCTAATATACACCACCACAAACACACTTCCTATGTCACTGCATGAACACACTTGAACCACTCTTATGATTGTTTGCTGTGGAGATCGCCTTGATTGAAGGAGAAGGCGGTATAGAAATACTTTTAAATAAATAAATAAATAAGTGTGCAGAATGTGAGGCACTGTGTCAGCATATATACATGCACACACATGTGCACACTGTAAATGCAAAAATTACACAGTGGTACCCTGTATGCATATAATCACCACTGGATATGGGTAAAGAGATGATACAGGTTGTTGTGGTGCACCTTATGGGGGCGTGTGACTCCTGTTTTGGACATATTGTCCAGCTCAAGGATGTCAAGGAAATCACACACCCTATGCACAATATGCCTCTGCTGCCACACACCCAATGTAATGCTTTTTGTCAAAAACATTTGTGCTCAGTAATACAGCCATGGCACTGACATGATAATACAAGCAAAGTATCAATATCCATGAGCATTGGTTGACTGTGGATGTCAGTGCTGTCGCAGCTGTAATTTCCGCTGGCAGTAGTCTCTGACTCCCAGTTTGTTTTGGTGTGTGGAGGATAACACCTGTCTCCAGGTCCTTTCTTGCAGTCATGGGTATCTGCATAGAGGCCAGCGGTTTGGTGATGGCAATGTCAAAATCCATTGTAAGTTACTGTGAGAGCTAGGGAGTGACAAGTGGCCTCTGCCACACCTGTGTTGGACGGTATTGCCAGATTAGTGTGGCCCCTCTGGATTCCCTGGTCCACCATTTGGATATCAATGTCCTGCATTGGCATGTGCTCCCAACATATGAATCATGACTGTTTGCCTCCCCATCTCTGGCATCACTGTCCTGGATCTAAGCTGACATTTCTATTTGCATGTCCTGTCCCTTTGTATCTAGACCGTCAATTTGAAAGGAAGCAGTACATGGCATAGTGTGTCAGCATCACAGCAAAGTCACCACATGTACAGGTAACATGGCCACATCATACCGCAACTCACACCATCAATGTGATTTATTTATTTATTATTTATTATTTATTTATTACAGGCTCTTATATACCGCTCTATTCAGAATCAGCGCGGTTCACAATATAACAACATACCATAACAACAAACTGTTAGGTTTTACAGAGAACAAGGTCAGAGAACTTGGAATAAAACATGGGACGTCATTACTGCAACTACTTACAATAGTATTTACAACTATATATGGTACATCATTTTTTAAAATAAAGAAACAGATTGTTCTGTCATTACCAAATATAGAGCCCTGTGATATCAGTCCATGATCCTACAGGACAATCAGACATCATGCAGGGTGAAACAAATCACAGAAGCAACTCCTGGCACTGTGAAGGCATGTGATGTCACACATCATAGGTGTCCCATCACTGCTATCAGGTGCAAGGACTGCACGTAAGGAGTATCAATATGGCATGTGAGATAGCAAACAGATGTATCAAATCAGCAAGTAATGTCATTGGAATGTATGCAGGTATCTGAGTCAAACTACATACCCCTGATGCATCTCTGCAGTATATAGAAGTTCAAAGTCAGTGCCACCTTTTCATTTGTCTAACGCTTTACAACATTGTGCCGCATGGAGAGACTCCCTGGCCAATCTGGTATATCATCATAACAGTATGAGTTATAGCCTCCACAGATTCTGTACAGTCACAAACACAGCAGCCACACATATTGCAGGTTCATAGCATGAGCCACACAGGCTAGTAAGCACATTTGTACACATATGCATTTCATGATATACACTGAACTTACATGAGAAGAGTCTCTCGATCAGACATTGCCTGATTACTGTGCCCACACGTGTGTTTCAACGGTCACGTACAGGACGGCACACTGGATCCTCCTCCAGATCCGGATTCATGTCGACTGGGATATTACGCCTGACAGCAATGTTGTGCAGGATGCAGCAGGCCAAAACTATCTGTGCAACAGTCATGGGTTGGTATTGTAAGGCTCCACCGGATCTATCCAGACATCTGAAGCAACTCTTCAACACGCCAAAGGTGCACTCAATGACAGAGCAGGTGTAGGCATGGGCCTCATTGTACCATCTCTCTGCAGGTGACCGTGGAAAATGCACAGGGGTCAGCAACCAGGACCGACACCCATATCCTGCATCACTTGCATAAAGAAAATGTGACAGTTCAACAAGTAACATATGTGTACACATAGTGTCATGATATACATGCCTGCCATCTCATTTGCACTTGGCCCTTGCCTTTCACACTCACAAATTATGTTTGCCCTCTGTATAATGACCCATCACGCTACAGCCCTCCCTGTGCATCGCCTCGCCACAGGTTGCAGCCCCACCCAGCATCTGCCACTGTTGGGATGGAGTGCTTTGCATGCCACTTGATATCATGCCCTAAAACATTCCTGTGGCCTGTACTAACAGAGTGGCTCCAAGCGGAATTATTGGAGGAGCCAAAGTTCATGTTGCCACTGATTTATAACAAAGCACATTTCAGCAAGCACAGACTGCTTGTAGCTACATGCCCTGAAAGCATGGCAAAGGGACAGGTATGGGACATGCAGAAAACAGGAGATATGCCACAACATACTAGACAGAGTTGGGGGGGGGGAGGGTGTTAGAAACAAAGTAAAGACCAGCTGGTATTCAAGTGATATTAAAAACCACCATAATATCTGGATGTCTGCAGTTTGAATGGGCTTATAGTGGAAGGAGAGACAAATCTACAAATACGATCCCAGTATAATACAAATTCCCCACTGCAGCAAAGTGACAGGCTGCATTAATTTATATAAGAATAGCACTTGGCATCATCTGGGTGGTGGAGGGTTGAACAAAACATCATTGATACAGAGAGACTGATTGGTAACTCAGCCTCTGTTCTCTTCTCTGTCCATTCTCAGCCTCAGGCAAACTGTAACGATGGGAATATAATGCTGCATTTGCATTTTGATCTAAAATTGCAACTGTCTGGGTATAAGAAAGATCTCAGTTACTCATAACTGGGTGAGCAGTGTGAGGTCCTAGAAGTTTGGGCTGGCCACAAATCAGGAGCCTCAGTCAATCAACATACCTCCAACCCTGCTCTCACCCTCCAACTGACCATGACATGTGTAATGTAGAAGGTCCCTCAGATCCCTTAGAGAGTGATAAAATGCAGGATTCAGCTTCAGTTAAGGAAAGTAAACAAGTGCACATGGTTCCTGGTTTCCAGGGAAACCACAGACAAAGCAGATTAGAGGAGAGGAAAACACGCCCCTGCTGCAGTTCAGCTCAGCAATCACGAGCTAAGGCTGAACACCTGTTGAAAGGAGTGGTCAGGTTAAACCCAGAAAACCAGAGATTTAAGAGAAGCTCATTAGGAAGGGAGCAAGCACATGAGCAGGCAGATCTGGAAGCACATGGGGAAGCAGAGTTGGAAGGCCAGCTGAGAGCACAGCCACGAGGAAAGCAGTCACGAGAAACAGAGGATTTGCTTGAGAGTGAAGACACAGAGGAATTCATGGTAACAGAGGATTCTCTGACCTTTAACTCAGAAGGGGAAGTCAACACAGGAGACGAGCAGAGAGTTTGTGCAAAGGAGCAAGGTACAAACAGCCCAGGTTTGTTGTCGTGGGTAAAAGGCAGTCATACGGGGAATGTACCAAGAAGGCAGACTTGTATGCACATAGAAACTCCAAGGCTTACAGCTGTAGCTGATCCTGGTAAGCAGAAGGAATCTCTCATAAGGAAGCCAAGAGGTAGGCTGAGTGACTGGTATAAAAGTAAAGCTGTTTTTAAGAAGTGCTCTGCTATTAACCTAGAAGGGTGGGGCTTTCCATGTGGTGAACACTGTGGCAATTACAAGCCGTGTGTAGCAGAAGGCTACGGGGAAAAGTCTATTGCTGAAGGAACAGGTGTGTGCTTAGAAACACCTTGTAAGCAATTGCAGACATTTCCAACTGAGAGTCAGTATGAACCGATGGAAACTGAGCCATCTGTAGAATATCTGCCTATTGAGTCAATGGACTGTACAATGTCTCTGTCTGAGAAGATAAAACCTGTATAATAAGTTTAAGCTGTGCAGAGAGAGAGAGAGCTGCCGGTAGCAGCTAAAGGAAACAGCACCAAAGGTTTTGGAACAGACATGCTCTTTATGTTGGATTATAGTGATGCTGATATAAGAAGCTGTTTGAGTTACATTTCTTATATTATTTCATGCCAGAAGTTGTATGGCCATGTTCTTTATTTTCCATTTGTAAAACCGTGTGGGAAGGGGAATTAAAATCCTGTTATTTGCCTGAACACTTGAGCTCCACAACTCGCCTTATTTCAAATAGTGGAAAAAACTTCAAATCCCAGAAGGCAGTGCTTTCCCCAAGCACCATTTTACTAACTGAATAAGGAATCAGGCTGCTTATATCCACAAGCTCAAGCTGTGGGTAATAGCAACATTACACATGTCATATTCCCCCCCTCTTCCTTCCCCCCCCCTCATGAGGTCTATGACTGTCAGCCTGGCTTGAAAGGAACCCTGCCAGTCCCCAGCTCAGCTGTGTACAGCAGTTGAGATGAAGAGAGACCTTGTACTCGAACAGTGTTGCAGAGTGTTCCTGTGGCCTGCAGGTGCAGTGACTGTTGTGAAGCATCATATGCCTGAAAAACTCTGCCATGACAGTGGGCTACAGTTGAACACATCCACCTGGGGGACCTTAAAGGAATATAAAGCACCTTGGCAGCTGTATCTAGGTGAGATAGGATCTGAGTGTCTCCCCCTGAATCTGCCACTGCTGTGAGTGAACGTGCACATTAGTACATCAGCCACCTCCAAGACACAGGGCTGTGTGCAAACAGCATACATGCAGAATGGACAGGCCATTCACTGCTTTCTACAATGGTTGTTGTTTGGATGATATCTGCCTTTTAATTGATCTCATTGCTGGTACTGCATCAGTACACAGCCTCACTGAGAAAAAGTCAAATGTTAGGCAAAATGCTGCAGGTGATAGCAAGCACAGGTAAATAGCTCATCAACTACAGAGGACACCTGTTCATGAGTGTTGTGGTGTAGAAGGTCCCTCAGATCCCTTAGAGCAGGGGTTCTCAACCCTGTCCTTGGGACCCGCCTAACCAGTCGGGTTTTCAGGATAACCACAATGAATATGCATGGGAGAGATTTGCATATAATGGAGGCAGTGCATGCAAATCTCTCTCATACATATTCATTGTGGTTATCCTGAAAACCCGACTGGCTAGGTGGGTCCTGAGGACAGGGTTGAGAACCCCTGCCTTAGTGAGTGATAAAATGCGGGATTCAGCTTCAGTTAAGGAAAGTAAACAAGTGCACATGGCTCCTGATTTCCAGGGAAACCACAGACAAAAGCAGATTAGAGGAGAGGAAAACATGCCCCTGCTGCAGTTCAGCTCAGCAATCACGAGCTAAGGCTGGACACCTGTTGAAAGGAGTGGTCAGGTTAAACCCAGAAAATCAGAGATTTAAGAGAAGCTCATTAGGAAGGGAGCAAGCACATGAGCAAGCAGATCTGGAAGCACACTTGGAGGCAGAGTTGGAAGGCCAGCTGAGAGCACAGCCACGAGGCAAGCAGTCACGAGAAACAGAGGATTTGCTTGGGAGTGAAGACATAGAGGAATTCAAGGTAACAGAGGATTCTCTGACCTTTAACTCAGAGGGGAAGTCAGCACAGAAGACGAGCAGAGAGTTCGTGCAAAGAAGCAAGGTACAAACAGCCCAGGTTTGTTGCCGTGGGTAAAAGGCAGCTATAAGGGGAATGTACCAAGAAGGCAGACTTGTGTGCATGTAGAAACTCCAAGGCTTACAGCTGTAGCTGATCCTGGAAAGCAGAAGGAATCTCTAATAAGGAAGCCAAGAGGTAGGCTGAGTGACTGGTATAAAAGTAAAGCTGTTTTTAAGAAGTGCTCTGCTGTTAACCCAGAAGGGTGGGGCTTTCCATGTGGTGAACACTGTGGCAATTACAAGCCATGTGTAGCAGAAAGCTACGGGGAAAAGTCTATTGCTGAAGGAACAGGTGTGTGCCTGGAAACACCTTGTAAGCAATTGCATACATTTCCAACTGAGAGTCAGTATGAACCGATGGAAACTGAGCCATCTGTAGAATATCTGCCTATTGAGTCAATGGACTGTACAATGTCTCTGTCTGAGAAGATAAAACCTGTATAATAAGTTTAAGCTGTGCAGAGAGAGAGAGAGCTGCCGGTAGCAGCCAAAGGAAACAGCACCAATGGTTTTGGAACAGAAGTGCTCTTTATGTTGGATTATAGTGATGCTGATATAAGAAGCTGTTTGAGTTACATTTCTTATATTATTTCATGCCAGAAGTTGTATGGCTTTGTTCTTTATTTTCCATTTGTAAAACCATTTGGGAAGGGGAATTAAAATCCTGTTATTTGCCTGAACACTCGAGCTCCACAATTCGCTTTATTTCAAATAGTGAAAAAACTTCAACTCCCAGAAGGCAGTGCTTTCCCCAAGCGCCATTTTACTAACTGAATAAGGAATCAGGATGCTTAAATCCACAAGTTCAGGCTGTGGAGTAATAGCAACATTACAGTGTTCAAGATCTGCAAATACCTCACAGGCACTGATTGCCAAGAGTTTACAACAGTGAGTTAATACAAAGGTCAGTACTTTAAACTGGAGCTATTCAGGATAGGAGAGGAAAAACCGCAGAACACCTGTGCTTTATAACATGCTTGAAAATATCCTATGATGGCCACATCAATTGCTGTGATATACACCTGCAGAGGCATAAGCAAAATGCACATGCAGCAGAGGTAGCCTGCTGTAGGGGCCACGTGCTTTGTATCAGTATCCGTAGCGGATACTGATACAAAGCACGTGGCCCCTACAGACATGTTGGGCCAGGGAAAGATTTCCTGGAGAAGGTTTCAATTACAGAGGTGTCCCAATGGCCACACACCTAACACAGGCCAAAGTCAGGGTACACACATCTTACTGATAATGCAAACATTGATGTACATTAGTATGGAGATAGTGATCAGCTGAGACTAGGGTTGCCAACTGGCCCCAGATGCAGCCGACAGGTTTGAACCAGTCCTGGTTTTACCTCATTGCACTGACAAGTCTGCAACCCCTCTCTGTGGGGTGAGGGTTTCCCCAGAGGGTATTTAAATATCAGTAAAAACTGGACAAATAAAGGGGCTCTGATAGGTGGTGGGGCAGATGTTTGAAGGCTCTACCCAAAACTCCTCAAAATAATAAAAAACATTTCTACTCCAAGAGATTTTTGTATAAAGTCATCTTTATTGGATGTAGAATCAATTAGATAAAGTCCCAAGTCTTTTCTCTCACTGTATCGGTACTGGGGAGGTTCCTTCTCTTAAGGGTATGTTTAATAAAGAGCATTAAGGGAGAAAGTGTGCCATTAACGCCTGTTATCGGCACACTTGTGCCCTTAATGCTGCAGAAAGAGACACTAACGCTGCATTTACGAGTATTAGAGGGACCCGCAGAATTAAGGGAAAAGGAGATGGAGAGTATGCGTTAATGGGGCAGAGAGTGAGAGTTGACAGCATGTGCTCCCTTATCGCCGGCTTGCACAATCATGCATTTAAGCTCTTACCGCTGGCAACCCTAACACCAAGTAAAACCTCGCGGAAAGGGTACTTTGGAAGTGAGAGAGCCTATTTAAATGTCTGCAATGTGATGCACACACAGGGGATCCCAAAAGAGTGCTACTAGTGCTCCATTAGCAGCAACAGCATAGTGCCCTATTATAAAAGGGCAGTATGTTGATGCTACTAATGTTGTTTAAACCCTGATTATAAACTCTCTATTTATATTCTCAGATCGTGATTTAATTAAAATTTGATTGTTAATCCTCTTGCTACTCAATACATAGTCAAGTCTTTTCACTATTAGGATAATGAATTTAAATTTAAATGATTTGTAGATCAGAGATCTCAGACTTTTAAAGACGCCAACTTTCAGACTTTTAGCATGTCTAGTGGCTGTGCGTCATTTTCGCATCAGTGATCTCTGTGCTTATATCACCAATTTTTGATTTTTTTTCTTTATCCAAGCTTTTTTCTATTTTACTGTTTTTTTTTCAAATCATGAAACAGTGCTTTATAAAACTGTGCTTAACTTTTAAATAGTTTCCCCAACGCCATGTCTTAGCACCTCCTCTGCGTTTCACTGTATTAAGTTTCTTCAGGGGGTTTTCTTTTCTTTGAAGCACTCCGTTATGTATAAGCTGCAAATTGAGAATGAACACAATGGAAATTTAAAAAAAAAAATCACCTCTATACCTATTTCTATGTCTATTCTTGATTACTATCATTATAACTAAAATAACTTTACTGCCTCAGATATATTTGTTTGAGTTACCTCTGTTGTCAATGTGCTGCGGACCCTGTTCAATTCTTGTTTCTTTGTCTTTCTCTGAGCCAAACTGCTTCCCGGTTATGTCGCGCATGCGAACTATCCTACACGTTCCACATTTCAATGGTACTAATCATTTCATTCCATCCACCTGCGTGATTTAAATCTTTTGCCTCCCCCGTATGCTTCTTGGTTCTCTGCCTTTCTCTAAGCCAGTCCGCTTCCCGGTTGTATTGCGCATGCGAACTATCCTCAACGTTCTACATTTCATTCCATTCACCAGCGTGAGTTAAATCTTTTGCCTCCCCCATATACTATTAAATAGTATCAATCCCTGCTTGATGCTATTTTTCTGATATTATTCCATGTCTTATCAGTATAATCACTTGATCTATACAGAAACATAGTAACTCTTCAAATTCGTGATTTTGTTTTAAACAGAGGTCTACTATTGGTGCTTCCCTAATTTTGCAATTTAGTCTGCTTCAATGTTCATTCATTCTAACTTTAAACGATCAAATTGTTTTGCCTATGTAAATCAAGCCACATGGGCATCGAATACAATAGACCACATAATCGGTGTAGCACGATGTTTTTTTCTTGAGTTGGTACGTTTTTTTCTTGAGTTGGTACGTTTTACCATGATATTGAAAATTAGTTGTTTCTAAAGTAATTCCACAAATTCTACAGTCTCCACATTTGCTATGTCCCACTTGGTCATTTATTGATTGAATTGATAAAGGTCGTTGAGCTGCCGGGCTAAGTTTTTTTAAAAAACTTTTTTGGGCGTTGCCATACACACCGGACCTTTTTATCTTCTAGACCTGGAATTATATTTAAAACGTTCATATATTTTTTATGATCCGTTTTATTTGAGAACTATAGGCTGAATACTTTGTAATTAAATTTATGTTGGTGTCATCCCTCATTTCATTTCTTCGAGATTGCAAAAGTAAAGCCCGGTTGTTAAAAGATGCTCTCTAGTATGCTCGTTTTAGCACACTTTCTGGATATCCTCTGTTTCGCAAATTGTGCTTCAGAATCTTTGACTGGTTTCTGGAATTTCTATCGTCCGAACAATTCCTCCTATATCTGATAAATTGTGAGAACGGTAAACTATACTTTAGTTGTACCGGATGAGTACTATTATAATGCAAAAAAGTATTCCTGTCAGTGGCCTTTCTATGAACCGACGTAATCCACCCTATATTACTTTTTTTAACTGTTACATCCAGAAACACTATGGGGCTGGTTTGATAAGAATATGTGAATTGTATATTGGCCTCTCGTGTATTTAACCAGTTTATAAATTCATTCAAAATAACAATTGATCCTTTCCATAACATGAAAATGTCATCTATGAAACGACACCATATTTTTAAATGAGATTCATAAGGTGATGATTTAATCCATTTGTCTTCATAGGAACCCATAAATAAATTTTCAATGGATGGGGCACAAGTGGTCCCCATCGCTACCCCTGATATTTGATGGTATAATGTATTGTCAAACATAAAATTATTTTGATAAACTGTCAATTTGGTAAGCTCCGATATGAATAATATATGCTGTGTTGATAAATCTCCCCTACCCCCTGAAGAAACTTAATACAGTGAAACGCAGAGGAGGCGCTAAGACAAGGCATTGGGGAAACTATTTAAAAGCTAAGCACAGTTTTATAAAGCACTGTTTCATGATTTGAAAAAACAGTAAAATAGAAAAAAGCTTGGGAAAAGAAAGAAAATCAAAAATTGGTGATATAAGTACAGAGATCATTGATGTGAAAATGACCCACAACCACTAGACACGCTAAAAGTCTGAAAGTTGGCGTCTTTAAAAGTCTGAGATCTCAGATCTACAAATCATTTAAATTTAAATTCATTATCCTAATAGTGAAAAGTCTTGACTATGTATTGAGTAGCATGAGGATTAACGATCAAATTTTAATTATATCACAATCTGAGAATATAAATAGAGCTTTTATAATCAGGGTTTAAACAATATTTTCGCTCTGGTAGTAGACCACACAAGATGCATTGTGATGCTACTAATGTGGCAAAGGAGATCTCACATGGGTGCTGCTGTGGGGCTGGCAGGTCCATTAGTGTGACAAGGTGGCTGCCTAAGGAGAACATTTTTGATGGCTGGTATGACTCTGCAGTCACAGTGGTTGCACTCATACATGCTTCCGCAGTCAGAATGGAGGTCTGCCTTCTCCACTGCTACTATGCCGCCATGTCAGCATTGTTTGAATGTGGGGGTGGTGGCATACTAGGTGTGGTTTGCAGCTAGAGAGATCTGTGATCCATCAGTTTATGACAGGTGCAGTGTGACAGCTGCTAATGTCAATGGGATGCCAAGCATGTCAGCATCAGGCCATCTTTCTCCCATTCCAAGGTCTAAGGCAGTTGCACCTGTGCCCACAGCTCCCAATGGAGGGGTGCAGGAGCGGCAAGGTGGGACTATCGCAGATGGGCTACCTAAATATGACCACTGGCAGCACTGCAGTGGCAGCAGAGGGAACGCCTGCAGGGAATGATTGATTGGCCGGCATGCTACCTACCACCAGCTGTGGACCCTGGGACATGGCTAGTGTGCCTACTTGATGGGTGGAGCCTGGGACCAGGATGCCAACACTGGCACATATTGAGTGGATATGTGGCAGTGGTGCCTAAAGAGTGCACTGAGCCAGGAATACTATGCAATATAAGAGCAGCCCATGTCGGAATAACACATGAACACCCTGCTCCCTCACCTGCCAAATGATGACCTGAATCTGTGAGTGCTCCAGTGACCCCCTCTATAAATCAGTACTCAGTCGGATGCAACCATCTGAGCCACATGTGAATCTATATTACCCATTGTGCCTGCCAACATATGAGAGTAGTGCACGAGTCACCCACAAGCACACACCATGCAATGGGTACATAGGTCATTATGCTAGGACACCCATGGGCTAGAATGTTTGTGTTCAGGTACCATGGCCTGCCCCTTTAACTGGACAGATCCCATATGTATGAGATGCATATCAATTGCACCAGCAACATAGCAAGGCTGTGCAACATACAGACCTCACAAGACGTCCTTCTTACACACCTCTGTAATAGACCCTGACAGACAAGGATGGCACATAGCCTGCAGACAGCTGAGCCCACATAGGCACAGCCCAGGTCGTGCCCTAATGCCCCCTTACAATGACCACCTAGATACCCACACTCCTCTTTGGGAACTCCCCTGTTCTGGCAAATTGCTTCTATCTGTGCCCTTCTCTTCTATTGCTAACTCCAGACTTTGCTCCTTTCATCTTGCTGCACCTTACGCCTGGAACAAACTACCTGAGTCCGTACGTCAGGCCGCTTCTCTGACCCTTTTCAAATCCATGCTGAAAACTCATTCTTCACTGCTGCTTTCAGATCTTGACTGACCTGATCTCCTTGTGTTTCCCTTGTGTTGTCTGTCTTGACTATATTGCAAGCTCTGATGAGCAGGGACTGTCTCTTACATGTCTGTGCAACGCTGCATAGGTCTTGTAGCACTATACAAATGCTCAGTAGTAGCAGTAGGACTATAGACTCTGCAAGGTTGGTCTGCGCCTCCACGTGCAAGACCAGTGTGTGTATTAGTGAGGGGTCATGGGTTCGAGGCCAGCCTGCAGTTTAGGAATGGTAGGCCCAGGTATGTTAACTTTATAATACCTTTCAGGAACAGAAGCATCAGGTGCATCCCTCCCATTTCATCCAGCATGGGTCCTCACACCCAGATGTCAAACATTTCAGTTGCAAAATGTAAGGCTGGATGGCAGAGCACGCTAACAGCACCGGCATGCTGAACGGGCATTGATAGTGTGCGGAGTGTACTAATAATGTCTGCACAGTGGGCAGGTGTTAACAATGGATGAGCATTCCAGGAGGCCTAATGGGCAGGTGTTAATGTGCACCACTTTTAGAAAGCGGGGTCCAGTGTGTGTGTGTCTGGAGGACTGTGAGCTACAGCAATGCATGTGATGCCCAGGCTGTATGTCTGTGCATACAACATGCTGCAGGTCAGCTCTTCAGCAACTCTATGTACAGTGTGATGCCCCATGAACAAGCGGCCATGCATCGATGCGCTCTTGGGGGTGGTGTCCACTGTGCGTGCATGCATGTGCTGCACTAGTCATTTTGGCAGGGTCCATTGCAAAAGACATTTATTTAATTAATTACAACATTTATAAACTGCCTAATCACAAAAGTTAAAAGTCATACAGAAAACATATAACACACTTTAAAATAACATTAAACAAAAATCAAGCACCAAAAGCTTGACAAAACAAATGGTTCTTCAATAGCCGACAAAAAGACAAACATTCAGACATCCATGTAATGAGACTGGCAAATGATTCCATAAAACAGTTACTACCAAAGCTAAAGCACAGGACCCCATAACCTGCAAACTAGACTGAAATGAAGATGAAACAAGAAGAGTATCACTCAAGCCCTGGCGAATTGGACGGGAAAAGGTATGCCAGGACAATAACTCTGCCAAACAAGCTGCAAACAAATCCAGCCAAAGCTTCAGAACCACACAAAGAACCTTAAAAACAATCCACTGTTGAATAGGTAACCAATACAATGAATGCAGACAAGGAGTAACATGATCAAAACGTGTCTTACCTAAAATGACCTTTGCATCAGCGTTCTGTGTCAGTTAGAATGCTGACAAAGTAGACGTGGGCAAACCCAATATAACCACATTGGCATAATCAAACCTTGGTGACAATACTGCCTGAAACACAGAATAAAAGTCAGACGGTGACAACAAAGACAGAAGATGGTGCAAAAGCCAGATCAAAAAGAAGAAACGGTGAACAAGCTTAGCTACATGAGCTCTCATATTCAAGTATGAATCCAGTGTCACTCTGAGATAAACAATTGGATCTGTGAACATGCTATTTGCGATCATGGCCTTCTGAGAGCATGCCTTTATTGACTCTGCTGCAGGCCATTGCAGAAGGTCAGATATGCTCACACTGCAGATATATGCCACTCAAGTCAAGGTGGAGCCCAATGGTTTGAGCAATGAGCTTATGAACCAAGATGCAAGGGTTTGATTCCCACTGGTGCTCCCTTTGTGACCAGTGGGAGTATTTTGCAGAGGCATTTTATGTGTGTATAATCCTTCAAAGCATGACCTCTGCTCCTTATGGCCTTGGGCAAGTCACTTATCCCTCCATTGTCTCAGCATAATTCAAGCTATCACTGCCCCTGTTTGTAACTCACTTTACCAGATTAATGCTACAATGTGGACTACTATGACTGAGATGATGAAGTGGTCACCCATAAACCATTTAAGTAACATATCTAACATACATAGCAAACATGATTCGAGTTTTTCATCATCACTGTGATTGCACAGCTTCGGCTCCATAGCATGCTCACACAACCTACCCCTGGGATGGCCACCTCCAGGGCTAATCACAATTCTTTAAGTGCTCCATATGACCAGTGTGAGAAACTCTTTTTCTGTTGTATGCACATTTGTCTGCAGAGTTGTATGGTGGTTGGGTGGCTGTGCAACCAACATAGCTGGTCTTTGGGATTCCACTTGGCATGGGCACACTTTTATCTGACACACTACGACTGCATTGGTGATGTCACATCAGATACATTGCTGCTGCAATCTTACACCACCCTCTCATCTACCACCACTTCTTTCAGCCCATTTATCTGCCTGTGCCAGCAATGTGCAGTGATGTATTCTCTTGCCAGCTGCTACACCATGGACCACACAGTTACTTCTTCATCATTTCAATGTATCACTACCGCTTCTCCTGTGACTGATCGGTATTTATTTTATTTTTATTTATTTAACAGTATTTCTAAACCGCCTTATCTTAATAATCAAGGTGGTAACACAGCAAGCAATCAGGTAAAGTGTGTGTGTTGTACATGCAGTGAGGATAAAACTTAGTTGTGTGAGGGATGTGTTGGGTGCTTGATTTGTTTGAGCTATATACAGGGTGGGCTATTTACAGTGGTGCTAGAATCATATTTTATATGTATTCAGTTGTTTGGGAGGATTGGAGTGCTGTTATCCATTCTCTTAGGTTATGTGATGTGACCATAGTGCTCTATGAACAGCATGGTTTTCAGTTGTTTTCTGAAGTCTTTGAGGTCTGGAGTTGCCCTTAGATCGTCCGGTAGATTGTTCCATATTGTTGGAGCAGCCATGGAGAGAGCTCTGTCTGTTGTGTCCTTGCGTGTGTGCTTGTACTCATTTGGGGTGCTGACTCGGTTGCGTGCTTGACTTCTTCTGGGACGTGCGCTGGTTTCCGGTTGTATGAGCAGGTGGAGGCTGTTGGCTGATGTGTGTTCTTTTATCTTAAATAGGTTTATGATAGTCTTGTATCTGATGCGAGCAATGATTGGGAGCCAGTGTAAGTCCTTTAGTGTAGGTGTGATGTGCTCCTGCCTTGCGGCTCCGGTATGTCACTCCAGCTCTGTCATGTCACTCCAGCTCTGTCATCCTTTTGATGCACACATTGTGGTGCTTATGGCACTGCAGGGGGACACATCTTCCCCTTCCTATACCTCACATTGACATTACAGCATTTTACATGGACATCCCTCAATGCATCAGTACTGCTGCCTCCCACATGCTCATCCCACTTACTGTCTGCCTCGTAGGATGCCCAAATATCTGTCAGGACCATCAGCTTCCACCTGTCCTTCTATCCATCACCTTTACATTGACTTTCACTAGGGCTCACTTATCCAGCATTAAGGTAAGTACTGTTTTCGGGTATTATGGTGCACCCTTGGCACCTTAATGTCCAGTATCCTGTTAGCGCAAGCTAAGTGGTTCCTTGCACCCTTACCATCAGAACACCTACTACCCGCCCTGAGTCTTTATCGTATGCAAACACTCTAAAACGCCTTTATAGCTCAAAATCCACTGCTCCGTAATGCTCTTTAGTAAACATACCTCTTAGTCTTCCTTTAGGATCCTCTTCTGGGGGTCCTGGGTAGATATTCCCCTCACCACCTCCTCCTTCTTATTTACTTTCTTCATGAGTCTCTAACTGGGTACTTCAGATTTTTCGGTTCTTCAATTCCCCTACATGCTTATAGAAACACCTTCTAAAAATCACAATACTTCACTGTCACTTTCAGCAAGTACATTTGGCACTTATTCTACTTAACTTCCAATAAGCAAAATCCTTAAAAATATCTGGCTCGATTTACACAGTTAACAGCCCATGTTAACCATGCAAATGTCTTAAATTGTGGATTTTCAAAGGCACCTACACAGCTAGTGCCTTTAAAATCCCCGATTAAGTCCCCTACTCACCTCGATGCTATCCAGTTAGAATTGGGGTGTGTTGGGGGCACTCCGAGGTGGAGCAGAGATGGGGAATGGCACTAACCGGGTAGCAGTGAATTTGAATGCTGCCAGTTAGCTCTCTGAGCCTTAAAGATAGAAGAGGAAAACCCTCTCCTATCTTTAAGGATCTAGGGCTAATCGGGCAGCATCCAAATTCATTGCTGGCCAGTTAGGCTTGGCAGCTTTCCAGCTCCATTGTCACGAAAGTGAAAATATGGGGTTAAGGGGTCATGGGCAGGGCTATGCAGCTATAGGACTTAGCCCTGCCCAACTGAAAATCAGGCCCATCATCTTTGGGAATATAAACAATAAAGGAAAAATTACATATTTTTACATATTTTCTGAAAGACAAAAATATCAAAATCTCTCAAAAATTCTTCTATTCATAATATGTCTCAAAATACTGCTCTTTGGATATGAAGGTTGGGTCCCTCATATACAGGCTGGACTTCCATGACATTAAGATAGTTTGTGCCAAGTTGGATCCACTCACCACTTTTGGCATATCAAAACTTTCAAATACTCCTTTTTTCTGGATCTGTACTGGCTCAGCTATCCTTGATTGTCTTAGGGATTCTTCTTACCTCTCTGGCCATGCTGAGCATCCAAAAAAGTCAATTCCCTTTGCTGCTCCTAGCAGCCTCCCTTAGCCCTTCCCAGTTCCCTCCAGTGACTTCAAAAGCAGAAAAAGAACCAATAGCACACGACAAGCAGAAGGAGACTTGGACTCACATGAGGATTTCCCAGTATCAGCAGTACCATCTCACTTGGTATTCCCCACTGCTGGCACACTTAGCCCCACCCTCTTCCCAGGAGGATGTGATCGCAGAGAGTGACACTACTCTTGAAAGGGGTAGGCCTGCAGGTAAGAACAGCAGTGCCTCTCCAGAGTTTGCAGAAGCAGAGAAAAGACCAACAGCACCCAGCAAGCAGGAGACTCTGATTTATCTGAGTGTTTCCTAGGGTCAGTTATACTCTCTCACTGGAGATACCCCACTGCTAAGGTTACCAGATTTCTTGCAGGCGAATCTGGGACACATATCAAAAGTATGTGTGGGATGGGGGAGGAAGGGACACCTTAGTTCCAGGTTTCAGCAACAAGGCGTGGAGGAGGGAAGTGGAGTCATTATTGTGCCCCCCCCCCCATCTATCCCATGACAGCAACAATGTCAGTTCCATGCAGACAAATCAACAGAGAAAGAGAAACAGTGATGCATTTCCCCCGTACTGTGCAAAATATAAAGATAATGAATAAAAATTCTAAAAACCAACATATTCAGATCAATAAATTGAAACTATTCTATTTCTTCTAACCTTTGTCCCCATTGCTGTAATCAGGGATAGGAGACTGCCAAATAGGTGGGAGCCAGGGACACAACTCTAAATCTGTGGACATCTAGTAACCTTAACCACTGCTGGTGCCCTCAGATTCACCCCTTTTCAGGGGGATGTCATTGCAGAAAATTGACTCTACCCTTGAAAGCAGGAAGTGGCCAGCAGGAGTGCCACTATCTGGTTCACCGGCAAGGATCACCAGGTCCACGGAATGCTGAAGGGGATGTGTGGTACAAGGGGACTTCTTCCACATGTAGTAGACCTGCCCTGAGGTGCAGAGGTACTGGGAATGGGTCACTGGCCTGTTAGAGGAGGTACTAAGGTGAGGCCTCCCAAGGGCCCTGGCAGTATACTTACTACATAAGCAAGACTCAGGTTGCCCCCCGGGTCAAGGGGGACTGTGGAAGCACTTAGTAGTAGTGGCTCAATGTGAGATAGCATGGCTCTGGAACTTGGCCTTACAGCAAGGCATTATGGGATATGCAAACAGGTGGGTGAGCTTTACAACGTGAACAAATTGACTACATTATGGAAGGGGAGAGTGTCACAAATGGAACGCCAGTGGAGGGTGATTTGAGACTGGCTCCAAGATGATGCTAGAGGGAGGAGGGAGGGGGCAGATAGTTATGTTTTATATGTTGTGTTGTTCATAAGGGGGTAGGTAGGGGGAAGAGAGAGGGTCAGGGGTATAAAAAATAGAGAAAAATGCATTGAAAATAACTGTATTGCTACAGAGTGTTGATCATATCTGTTATTGACTGATTTTCAATAAAAACAGTTAAAATGTTAACTCCTGTTCCATTCAATAGTCCCCCTCCTCCCTCCATTCTTTTCCTTTCTTTATTTTCCTCACCAACTTACGATGATATCTCTCAGGTCATCTCTTCTTCTCGTCCTACGACTGCTCCCTCTGATTCTATGCCCTCCAGGTTGTTTCAGCTGGTTAGCGCCTCCTTTCTCTCCCCTCTGCTGTTCAATCTCTCATCCTCATTTTCCTCTGGTCTCTTCCCAGCCTGCTGGAAGGAAACAATTGTTCTTCCTATTCCGAAATCTTCTGTCTTTGATTCTTCTGACCCCCTTAACTATCGTCCTGTCTCTGTTGCCTTTTCTATCTAAGGTCATTGAGCATCTGGTGGCCCAACTTCAGACCTTTTTTGCACATGTCCATACACTTCACTCCACCCAGACCAGCTTCCATCCTCATCACTCAGCTGAACATTTCCTTTTGACTCACCATTTATGTGCACACTTCCTTAGACTCCCGTCATCACAAGGTTCTTGTTTTCCTTGATTTCTCTGCTGCCTTTGACTTTGTAGACCATTCTCTTCTCCTCTCCCAGCTTTCTTCTATTGGGATCTCTGGCTCTGCTCTATCTTGGTTCAGGTCTTATCTCTCTGGTCATTCATTTTGGATCTCCTGGTCTTCAGCTTTGTCCCCTTCTTTTCCCTTGCACTGCGGTGTTCCGCAGGATTTGGTTCTGGATCCTATTCTTTTTAATATTCATCTGGCCCTTCTAGCTTTTTTGATCTCCTCCCTTGGTTTTGTGTCTTTTATTTATGCAGATGATATTCAGCTCCTATTCTGTTATCCCTCTTACTTGTATGCTGCTGCCTTAGCTATCTCTTCCGCCTTGGACCTTATTGCAGACTGGCTTTCTGCACATGATTTAAACTCAACACTTTGAAAATGACTGCTCTTCTTTTCACTTCATCTTCCCTTGCCCCTTCTTTGTCCTTACCCCTCCCCCACTTCAGTCTATGCCCCCCCCCCCCCCCCATTCCTTTCCATGACACAATTAAGATACTTGGTTTTCTTTTTGATTCTCTGCTTGCTTTCTTCCATCACATCTCTTCGGCTGTTCAGTGCAGTTTTTTACTTTATGTCAGGTTCGTTCTGTAAGCTCCTGGAACAGTCTTCACTGTGTCTCCTTATTCTGTCTCTTACTCTTACTCATCTTGATTATGCTAATTCCCTTCTCTCTGACCTTCCTCTCTGTCAGGTTCAGCATCTTCAGTTAGTCCAAAACACAGCTCTTAAGCTTCTCTATGGTGCTCGTCAGTTCACTCATGTCACTCCCCTCTTTCTTTACGAACATTGGTTACCAGTCTCCTCTCATATTATGTATAAGGTCCTTTTGTTGATTTTTCAGCCCTCTGTTCTGGCTTCCCTGTTTTTCTCTCTGGTTTCTTGGCCCATTACACTCCTTTGCTTGCTCTCCACTGCTCTTCCTCTCAATTGCTCGCTGTCCCTGGTGTTTTCTCTGTTAACTGTTGCCTGTACTTTTTCCTTTTGTGTAGTTGCTTCCACCCTCTGGGATTCTCTTCCCCTTGTTTTGCACTCTGAACTCTCCTTCTCGATTCGAGGCTCAATTGAAGAATTACCTCTTCTCTTTGGCCTTCCCCACTGGCTCCCTTCCTGGGAGTTAGTTTCCTCCTTCCTCGTTTTTGTTTTGTTTTTTTCTTCTGTGGCTCTGGTCATAGTGCCTCCCCTCTCCTGGTTCTTCTCTTCAAATTATTTTTCTTATTTATTGTTGCCACCACTGTAATTAGGCCCTCCCCTTTTGTTTCTTTCTTTCCTAACACAGTAACATAGTATATGACGGAAGATAAAGACCAGTATGGTCCATCTAGTCTACCCAGCAAGGTGGCAAGAGTAGGTTCACCTGCCGCTCCGTGCAGGTCACCGCTCCCCATGCCTTTGTTTAGGGGTGTACCCACCTCTCCGTGCAGGTCACCTCTACTTGTTGAGATTTCAAAGACAGCTAAGTTTATTTTATCATGTTTCTATAAAGGGATCCACTGTGTCTGTCCCATGCCATTTTGAATTCTGTCACTGTATTTTTCCCCACAACTTCCATCAAGAGGGTATTCCAAGCATCCACCGCTGTTTTATGTTTCCCTTCTTGTTGTTTGTCCTGTGTCCACCCTTCCCCCGATTATATTATGCTCTTATTGCTTTGTGAACTGCCTAGCTGCTGCCATAGGTGGTATATCAAATTTCAATAAACTAAACTAAACTAAACTAAGTAGGAGACAGTTTAAAAGTCACTCCATATACCATCAGCTCTTATACTAACTCCCAATTCCTCCAGTTATCTTTTTCATATGAATTTTCATTCCATTTTTTAAATGTCAGTTTTCTTTTTTTATCTTGTATTCTATTTTTCATATGTTTCACCATAGTCTTCTTTAGATTCTAAGGGCCCCTTTTGCTAACACAGCTCAAGCTATCCGCTGCATCACTTATTTTATTCCTATGGGATGGGTGCAAATAGCTTGAGCTAAGTGTTTGTACAAGTGTCCCTAATTTTCTACAAACCTTTTTAGTTGCTAAAATATGTCTATTAGTGGGAACATTATTGTCAAGCTGAACATCTCCATTTCAAATGTGCTACCATGTCTAATTCTTCTCTTACAAACTGATTCCACAGTTTAACCAGCTGATCTATTTCATCACTTTTCCTAGCAACATGTTTGGACTAAATGCCCTTAAGTAATTCCTTCTGATCAACTTTATCTCTGGAAAGATATTTTTCTCTTTCATTATTAATGATTTTTAATTACTGATTTATCCTTGTCAAATTGTACAAGAAAATGATTAGTCCACAGCTGTGGTTAAAATCAACAGCCCACATTCTCTGCTGTTCCTAAACTAGAGAAAATTGCATTCAGTATATGACCATGAATATATGTAAGCTCTTTAGCTATAAGATGGAATACCAACACCTCTATGGCATCCTCGAAAGGCACAACTTTGGTTGTCTTGTACATCATCAAAATTTAAGTTTAGATCTTCTATTAACATAAAGCCCTTGACTTCAGTAGCACTATAAGAGATGTTAGATTTCAATTCACCTAATGTATGACTCCTAATGTAAAAGTTAATGTGCGTTAATCAAATTTAATGTGCATTAAGTGATGCTACGGCCCATAAAAATGAATGGGCAGTGGCAGCACTTAATGCACTTAACTTTCATTAATGTGCATTAACTTTTAATAAACATGTCCCTTGGTCTTTGGGGGATTATAACACAGCAATATCCCAAAATCTAGATTATGCTTAAAAGAAATCAATATTCCTTCAATATCTAAGACAGGGGTTCCCAGGCCAGCCCTTAGTACCAGGTCTGGCCCAGTTGCTTCTGCCACCCCAGGCAGGTGCCCTGGCCATGCCGCCCCCATGTTTCTGCTCCTCACCACCTGCCACCACCACCAATTCTGTCTTCTGGGGGGCTGGCAGTGGCAATTTAAAAGTGCTAGCTTTGTGCTGCAGGCACTAAAGCAGCAGCACAAAGCCACCTTGTCACCCTCTAAGGTCTGCCACCCCCCCTCCTCCAAGGTCTGCCACCCTAGGCAGCCGCCTAGACTGCCTAATGGACGTGTTGGACCTGCTTGGGGCACACCTAGTCAGTCAGGCTTTCAGGATAACCAGCGTGAATAAGCATGGAAGAGACTCATACATATTCATTGTGGTTGTCCTGAAAATCTGACTGACTATTATTTATTTTATTTATTTATTTATAGACTCTTATATACCGCACTATTAAGCATCAGCGCGGTTCACAAAAAACAGTGAGATACACAATTCAACAGTACTTTGTGTTTACAGAAAACAGGAGAATATAACTCGGATAACAGGGTATATAATTAATAAACATAGTCATAATATCATCATGGCTTCAGTTTTGTGTGTATGTGGTCTGTGGGGTATCTGTATTGTATGTGTATGAGTGGAAGGTCTGTGGGTTGGTTGAGATGTCTTTATTGTTTACTGGATAAGATAAAAGGAAGAGGTAGTGTTTCAAAGCTTTGCGAAACTGCAAAAGGTCTGGTATTGCTCGGATGTTTTGAGGAAGGCTATTCCAATACCTTGGTGCACAGAATAAAAAGGCCCTGTCTGAAGTAGTTTTGGTACACTGTAATATTGATTTAGGGACTAACAGAGTATTGAGTGTTACTGACCTTCTGTCTCTATTGAGGGGTGGTGTTTGGATCAAGTCTGATATTGATGAAGATGAGAGTTCTTTGAAGGCTTTGAATGTAATTAGTAAAATTTTGAAAGTGAGTCTACTTTGAATTGGGAGCCAATGAAGATGTTTTAGAATAGGTGAGATATGGTCTTTCCGGGAAGCTCCATGAAGGACTCTAGCTGCAGCATTCATAGCCATTTGAAGTGGGTGTAAGGTGGTTTGTGGAAGACCTTGTAAAATTGAGTTCGCATAATCAAAATGAGGTATGATTAGCGCCTGATAGATGGTTCTAAAATCGTCTGGCTCTAGCAAGGATCGAAGGTGTCTAAGGGAGCGTATTTTGTGATATACCGCTCTTACAATATTACTAATATGTGCTTTCATATCTAATTTCTGGTCTAAAGTGACACCGAGGTATCTGATGGTGGTCTTGGTCTGGAGGTTAGCATCATTCACTTTCAAAAAGGATGGAGCAGTGAAATTTTGGTTACGTGTAATAAATAACACCTCCGTTTTCTTGTGTTGGATCCTTAGATTTTGGGATTGTAGCCAGTTGGATACTTCATTTATGCAGTTAGTTAATGGATTGAGATCAGGGTTCTCAGTTGTAAAAGGAAAATATAAAAGTACATCATCCGCGTATATCATGCAGTTAACTCTAAAGGATCGAATCAGGTTACAGATAGGCTGCATGTATATATTAAACATAAGGGCGGAAAGGGATGAGCCTTGAGGGACCCCTTGTTTTTGATGAAACTGATCTGATGAAGTATCGTTGGATCGTACTTGTTGCCATCTGTCAGAAAGGTAGGATCTACACCACTCAAGTGCTTTATCAGTAATTCCCTTCCCTTTGAGACGCTCAAGGAGGCGTTCATGGCTAACAGAATCAAAAGCGGCTGCGATATCAAGAAAAACAAGGACAAACCCTTGGCGGATGTTATCAATTCCTGATAATAAGCTGCTGAACAGAGTAGTTAGAAGCGTTTCCACACCGTGGAATTCTCTGAAACCGTGCTGGCATGAGTCCAGTGGGGCGTTAAGATCTATATGATCCTGAATTTGTTTTTGTACTTCTTTTTCCAAAATTTTTGTTAGTAATGGAATACTTGAAATAGGTCTATATGATTCTGGTTTAAGAGGGTCAAGTTTGTTGTTTTTTAGTAATGGCCTTATGGATGTTTGCTTAAGGGTACGAGGGAAAGTTCCTGTTGTAAATGATTGAATCATGAGTCTGGATATGATGGGACTGAGATCAGCTCGTAGATCTTTGATCCAGAACGCAGGGCAAGGATCAGTATGAGCGGTGGTCATGTTTATGCAAGCAATGGTGTCTTCGATTTGTCGTTTAGATGGTATTGAGAAGATAGTGAATAGAGTTTGATCTACTGGATCTAGGACTGTGTTAGGAGCCGAGTTATTGTCAATTTGGCAGAGTTTGGATTGTAGATAGTTAGCAAATATTTGAGGGTGGATTTCATATTTAAGTTGTGAGGCAGGTTCATTTGTCAAACGCTTAACTATGGCAAACAGGTCATGAGGTTTGTTCAGAGATCTTTTTAAAGTGACTGCATGGTGACGTCTCATTGATTCAGTAACTGCCATGCGATGAGATGTGAGATGTTGGATATATACAGCTCTGTCAACTTCAGAGTGTGAGTGTCGCCATCGTCTTTCAAGTTTCCTTAGGGTTGTGCGCGAGGCCTTCAGCTCAGATGAGTACCATATAGCAGAGTGTCGCTTGCTTTGTAGTTTGTTGGTCGACGGACATGTGGCAATCGAACTGAGAGTACTATTCCAATTAGAAACTAAATCATCAATGCTGCACTCTGGTAAATTGGTTAGTGGAAGTGTTGTTTTTAGGATTAGGTCTTTGTCAAATGGCTTGAATCTTCTCAGAGGGGTACTAGGATGGTCGTTTATTCCTCTTTCATCCTTTTGGTTACATCTAGCCTTGAATATAATTAGTTTGTGATCTGACCATGGAACTGGGTTGATTGATAGATCCAAGATAGATGGTAAATTGGCGGTTGTTTCAGTTGTAAATATTAGATCTAATATACCACCTTTAATATGGGTTGGATCTTTAATTAATTGATTATACCCCAAAACTTGTAGAGCTTCAAGAAAAGCTGTTACATGGGAGTCTTGGAGAGAAGGGAGATTAAAGTCTCCTAGCACCCAACTTGCTATGTGGGGGTTTTGTGTATTGGAGGCCAAGTCAATTATCATAGATAGAGAATCAGAATTGGAAGAAGGAGAGCGGTATAGTAAAGTGAAAGAACAACATTTATTTGCTATTGTAAAAGTATCTAGGAGTGATGAGCTTGTTGCTTCTTTAAGGTTGAAATGAAGGTCAGATTTGGTGATGGCTAGAACACCACCTCCCCTCTTGCCACTTCTATGACATGTATGTATAGAAAAATTAGAAGGCAAAAATTGGTTGATTAATACATTGTCAGCACAAGAAAGCCATGTCTCAGTGATTAGGAGAAGGTCAAGGCTATGTAATGAAATTATGTCAGAGATGATAGGCCATTTCTTGCGTATGGATCGGGCATTTATTAATGCACATTTCAGATATTGGGGAATTGGATTTCCTACTTGTTTCTTTTTTGTGGTGTTTTGTGATGAGATGAGTAACAGATGATGGTGGGAATTTTGGGTAGATACTCTAGAATTGTAGAAGGGAGTATCAGACCACTTTCTTCTGTGATTATGGATTGTTGGTATTCTATTATAGCTAGTGTGTAGGCTGGTAACATTACATATTCCTATAGTGATAAGGTAGAAGGTAAATGTTATAATGTAGAGTAAGGCCATATTGTATGTGTAAGTGAAATTTAAATGTAAAATTAGTGAATACAGTGATAGCAGGCTGATTGGAGCTTACAGGATGGATGGAAAGCTAACACACTATTACCAGTATTACAGTGATAGCAGGCTGATTGGAGCGTACAGGATGGATGAAAAGCTAAAACACTATTACAGTATTACAGTGATATGTGGTAACAGGAGGTTAACTAAAGCTTATAGGATGAATGAGGAACTATGACATACTTAACAGTGTTTCAGTGATAACAGGATAATTACAGTTGACAGGTTGAATAAGTACATATAACAAATAATAGTGCTTAACTCTGTAGTTACTGGAATGTATATATAAAGATAACTTAATAGTTGTAGAAGGAGAGGATATATTGAAAGGGTATTTAAATAAATTATAGTACTTATATTTAGGTGGATTAAGAGACAATTTTGTTTGTATACAAGGATATTACAATGGTTACTTGCGATTTTGAGGTTGTAACATTAATTTACACAATGTTGGAGGGGTTAGCTTGATGGGCGGTGGTCTCCTTCTACGGTCTCCGCCTAAGGGCCGCGCCAAAGGGCCCTCTGGCGAGGCCCTCAGGCGCGGGCCCGACAGGCGCGGGCCTGTCAGCTGGCAGTTGGTATTTAAAACGCCACTGCTCCTCCCCTCTCAGAGCCCCGATTGGGTTGCAGTCAGCAGAGAATGTTTAGCTCTGATTACAGGAGATTGATGGTAGAATCGCTGACCTGTCTGCAGCTGGCAGTTGGGATTTAAAACGCCACTGCTCCTCCCCTCTCAGAGCCCCGATTGGGTTGCAGTCAGCAGAGAATGTTTAGCTCTGATTACAGGAGATTGATGGTAGAATCGCTGACCTGTCTGCAGCTGGCAGTTGGGATTTAAAATGCCACTGCTCCTCCCCTCTCAGAGCCCTGATTGGGTTGCAGTCAGCAGAGAATGTTTAGCTCTGATTACAGGAGATTGATGGTAGAATCGCTGACCTGTCTGCAGCTGGCAGTTGGTATTTAAAACGCCACTGCTCCTCCCCTCTCAGAGCCCCGATTGGGTTGCAGTCAGCAGAGAATGTTTAGCTCTGATTACAGGAGATTGATGGTAGAATCGCTGACCTGTCTGCAGCTGGCAGTTGGGATTTAAAACGCCACTGCTCCTCCCCTCTCAGAGCCCCGATTGGGTTGCAGTCAGCAGAGAATGTTTAGCTCTGTTTACAGGAGATTGATGGTAGAATCGCTGACCTGTCTGCAGCTGGCAGTTGGGATTTAAAACGCCACTGCTCCTCCCCTCTCAGAGCCCCGATTGGGTTGCAGTCAGCAGAGAATGACTAGGTGTGTCCTGAGGACTGGGTTGTGAAGCACTGCCCTAAGGGGATGCAAATATTAGAAAACCAATTGATAAGTATTTTATATAACTTCCACCCCTCTCCCTACCTCCATTTCTTGAATCAATGTTCTATAGCATAATTTTCAAGACAAATTTGCTCTAAAAATCAGTCCCTCTTTAGATCTAAGCCATGCTTCTCTTATCAATGTATCTATTGAAATATCCACTAATCCAAAATTGAATCATTTATAACCGCAATCTTGTTGACAAAAGATTGGGCAGTGATCAATGCACATAGAAGTGAAGAGGAAAATCCTTTACCTTCCCACTGATTTATTCTTTCTAAGGATATAAGAAAGAATCCTGATAAGATAATTTAATCAGGCTAACATTCTTCCTTCTCCACTAGAGAACTGTGATATATTTATGCCCTGGTTGTGTATCAGTGAGGCTCTCCTGTTATCTGTTCCTATCAGTTTGGCATGTTTTTTTAGGCCTATGCCATGGTAACACTGATATATTAAATGCTATCTTTTATTTCTTCAGACTTATAATTAAAACTTTATTTAAAAATTCTTAAAATAAAATGAGCAATCAATCATCTTGCATTAAAACTTTTATATTATCACAGTCTCAAACATAGTCCACATTCACGATCCACACAAAGAGCCCTTTGTCAAGGCCCATCAGCAACTGCACAGGTGTCAGGTACCACCTAAACAGTTCTTTGTAGGCATTCTCCATTAGTTTTGCTGATACTGATAGCTTTCATATGGTCATATCATCTCACTCCTCTCATTCCCATGTGGTCCCCAAATCCCACTTCCACTTTAGCATGAACCCCTCTTTCTTTCTCCCTACTGTCATAAGCTCCTTATACAACTTGGAGAGGACCCCCTTCTTGCCAAGTAATCCCATATATAGGGCCCCAAACCCGGTCCGTTCCTTACCCAAGTCCTCTTGTGCCTGTTTCTGCAATAAAAAGTGCCTAATCTGTAGATATCTATAAAAGTCCCAGCTCATTAGGGAGAAGATGTTCCACACCCCCTCAAAGGGCAGAGGTTCACACTGAAAACGTTGGGCTACCTCCACTAACCCTTGTTTCTCCCACTATCCAGCAATGGTCTTGGGGGCCCCAAACCAGCTGGAAAGCAGTCTCTCAGCTGGAGCAGTGGCAAGAATTTCTTGCCGGAAAGCAGAAGTTTGCGATGCCTTGCCCAGATTCCAAGCATATGCCGTACCAGTTGGTGTCCGACCCCCTTTCCTGCTCCCTGTCCCCCAGATTCCCCCCTCCAGACCAAATTTCCCCAGTTCATCCTATTCCACCTTCACCCACTGCTTCTCTCCCTCTTGGAGCCACACTTAGACTGCCCTGGGCTGGGCTACCTCGTAGTAGCAGCCAAAATCCAGTAGTCCCATCCCCCATCTCGCTTGTCCCATTGCAAAAGTCGCTGGACCACTCATGATGGCCTGCCATTCCAGCTCACTAATCACTTCCTGATGCTCTATAAACCTTATCTGGACCAGCACTGATAGTGCCTGAAACAGATACATAAACTTTGGCAGTGCCATCATCTTAATTGCTGCCATCCTGTCTAGTCATGCAAGATGCAAACTCCCCCACCGCCCCAACATTTCATCCAACTCCCGTATTAGTCTTGAGTTGTTCATCTGATACAACCCTCAGTAAAACGCTCCCACTGTAGACCCCCAAATACTTTACCCCCTGCTCTACCCATTTAAAAGTGAAACACATCCTCAGCCTTCCCTTCAGATTGGCCTTAACTGTGAGGTTAAAGATTTCTGACTTACCCATATTTAAACAAAACCCCGAAAGCCTCCAGTACTACCCTAGCTCCCACATGATTAAAAGCAGCAAAATCAAGGGTTGGTTGACTGCAAATATTATGTCATCTGTGAACAGAGTTATGCAGGATTCTGCTCCTCCCACCACTATCCCCCTGTTGTCCAAGCTCTGCTTAATCCGCTGAGCCAGTGGCTCCACCATGAGGAAGAAGAGCAGAGGGAGAGCGGGCAACCCTTTCTGGTTCCCCTCCCCAAGCTAAAGAAGTCTGAGTAGCTCCCATTCACCTTGACACTGGCCTTCAAGCCCCGGTAGAGGGTTTGAGTCCACCCCTGGGACCCCTCACTGAACCCCATCTTTTCCAGGACCTTGAACATAAATTCCCACGACACCTGGTCAAAAGCCTTTTTTGCATCAATGGTCAACAGCAGCGCCTCTTCATGCATCCACCTCGCCTCCCAATTCAAATTCAATACCTTTCTTATATTATCGGTTGCCTGCCTCCTGTGTATAAAGCTGGCTTGGTCAGAGTGTATCAATTTTGCTATTATCTTATTGAACCGGGCCACAAGCACCTTTGCCAGGATTTTTACATCCAGGTTAAGAAGAGAGATCAGTCAGTAAGATGCACATTGTTGCAAATTCTTACCCTCTTTGTGTAAGAGGGACAATCCTGCCCAGCCCATAGTCTCCGCCAGTGCTCCTCCATCCAATATTGAGTTATAGACACTTGCCAGGTGGCACGACAACTTGTTCTCAAAACACCTATAAAATTTAGCTATGAAGCCATCCAACCCAGGCACTTTCTCTATCTTTATGGATTGAATGGCTTTATTAATTTAATCTACCAAAATTTTACTGTCTAGCCACTCAGTCGACAGGGTTACCAAGCCCAAATAGCTCTCTATGTTTCCTGCTGGAGGGTCCAGGCAGGCTGAATACAGGACTCCACAGAACACCTTGAAGGCCCCTCAGACATCCCTCTCCTCCATGAGGAGATGCCTATTCAAATCTCTAAACATCCCTGTGACAGTGCCATCTGCTTACAAAGTTGATGAGCCAACAGTCTCCCTGCCTTGTTACCACACTCAAAGTGAGTCTGCCTCACCTTCCGCATGCTGAGATCTGTCTCGCGAACCAACAAACCATTCAACTGAGCTTTGGCCATATACTATAAGCCATAAACCACCTCCTTGTTCTCTGCAATGGCTGTGACACCACTCCTCCAATCTCCTGAACTCTGCCACAGACCCACCTCCTGGGCCTCCCTTTCCCACTTCATTTTGGCCCCCCATTTGAGTAGCACCCCCTAATGGTGGCCTTGAAACCATCCCAAACCACAGCCCAGCCCTCTGCCCCCTGATATTTTCTGCAAAGTACTGTTGAATTCCCTAACCACACGTCTTGCACTACCCTCTCCTCCTCCAGCAGTGAATCATTAAGGTTCCAGAAGATCCAGCTATGCTTCATCTGCTTCCTTTTCAGCACTACTACTACTTGAGCATGGTCAGACCAAGTAATAGAGTCTATCTCTGTGGCTTTAACTCTCGCCTTGCTCTCCTTCCCTATCCAAAGCATGTCTATCTGTGAATCCGTGCCATGCACCATTGAAAAGAAAGTATAGCATCACGAGGTTGGGTGCTGTATCTGCCAGGCATCCCACACTACATTAAAATCACCCCTCTCTTCAGCGGTTCCAGATTCCATCCCCTGTACTAAGCCTCCCAGCATACACATTTGTTAGCACAAACCATTCCTACCCTATTTTAACCCTCACCAGAAGGTATCTACCCCCTCATCTCCTAACACCTCCCCGAGTTCCACTTTCAGGGCATTGGAAAAGAAAATTCTAACCCCCCTTCTTTTTTTGAAGACTATCGGAGGCAAACAGCATGATACTATAGTTCCTGCAGGCGGCCAGCTCATGTACTTTGAGGAGATGTGTCTCTTGTATGAAGTACACAGATGCCGCTAACCGGGGCATCTCCTTGTACAGCTTCTGCCTCTTCATGGGAGAATTCAGTCCTCTAACATTGAGAGTGAACAAATTTCAAATCTTGCCTCATCCAATCCCCTCCCCCCCCTCCCTCCTCCTTCTCGTCTGTTCATCCTCACCTGCACCCCCTTGCCTGCTGTCCAGAATCACCCCCTCCCCTTCCACCCCATCCCTCACCCCCCTGTTCTGCCTTCTGCCACTCCAGGACATCATTTCTGGTCTGACTGACTCCCCTCCGCTCCAGCCTGCAAAACCTCTGACCTATGCCACATGCCCTCCATGCCCCCTCACCTCTTCGGCTATGACTTTCCATCTTCCGTACTACCACTCCCCTACCCCTCTCCCTCCCCCTTTTTTCCTACCCACCTCAATCTCTTGTCCATCTCCCCCACCCTAGTCTATCCCCCTACAATCACCGCAAACCTCCCACTCCCACTCATACCATGCCCCACCCTCACCTACAACCCCCTACACCCCCATACCTCAATGATTGATACCTCCAAACAATCCAGGGCTTCCACTGACCTCCATGCCCAATCACCCTCCCTTCTTCAAGTTCATCAAAGTAGTGTTCCCAGAGAATCATGTGTCGCTGGCGCAGGTGTCTTCAATCCAATGCTACCAGCTGCTACTTAGGATGTTTCTGGTGTTGATCCACCCTCTGGTTTTGCATCAAGGCCCATGACTCCAGCGTCCATCATGATCTTCACTGCTTCACGTCTGGTCCTCACCCTGTACCTCTGTCCTTTCAGCATAAAGTTCAGTCCAAAGGGGAAGGCCCAGCTGTAGCACATATTTTTTGCTCTGAATTTCTGTAGGACATCGCACACCTTGCACCGATGGCACAAGGTAGCCTGGGCTAAGTTCACTTAAGCTTCCACCTTGCAGCTCTCCCACTGGAGGGATTCCAGAGTCTGAAATTTGCTGACCACTTGTTCCTTCACTCCATAATCATGGTAGCAAGCAATTATATCATGGGGTCTGTTAAGCCCTGCCATACCCAATATCCTATGAGCCTAGTCGATGCATAAGTCCAGCTCTAATCAGTCCACATTGCCAGCTTGCAGAAGGCCTTGGTGAACTTCATGCCCACATGTTCACAGTCGAGAAATCTGGCCTTCTCGGGAATTCCCCAGAACCTTAGATTGTCGTGGCATGAACAGTTTTCCAGGTCCTCCAACTTGTCCTGCATCTCCTCTCATTTTTGTTCAAGATCTACAAGTTTTTGTTTCATGCCCCCTATTATGTCTGTCTGTTCCTCAATTCTGGACTCTGCCTCCCAGGTTGTTCAGGTCCTAATACAGCTCCTCCAGACTCAACTTCAGGTCCTCTCTTACATTTGTTATGTCTGCTTTCATGCCCCCCCAAGTCCTGCTTTAGCTTGCAGGCCAGGCCAGGACCTCTTTTTGAAACCCCGGAGACAACGTTTGGATGCACTCTCTCTCCTCACCTGCAGCTGGGCCTCTCATGTTGCCCAGGTCTCTCACCTTGCTTGTACGGGGTCGAGGGATTTTTGTGTGCAAAATCTCACAAGTCAGGAGCTTTCTGTTTTGTGGTTATGCAACCAGTGTGTTCAGTCACTGGATTGCTGATTTTGGGGTTTACTGCGCTCGCTGGGTGTGTGTGTGTGGGGGGGGGGGTGTTGGGTCAGACGCTTTTCCTTTCTGGGCTCCATGGAGCTCAAGCAGTTGCGGCAATCTTTGAGGGTGACGTCATGTGGCTCCTGAAACTGTCTCCTACTTAGAGGCTTCAATGCTTATTAAAAAATTTGATAAAGGAAGCTGCAAACTGATTTCATGTCCTGGCACATTTTTGAATAGTTTACCAGAGCAAGTGATGAGATGGCTGGAAAGATTAATGAATATATCACTGTCCAAGGTTCTTACTCAAACGCAATGAAGTAAATCTTGTTGAGACCAAAAATAAAAGACCCCAATGGGGATCCAGTGTTATGCACATATTACAAACCCTTATTTAGTTAAGTTCTTGAAAGCATCAGTTGCAAAACAATTACAATTATTCTTGGATCACTATATCCCTCTCAGTTGGCATTTAGATCACAATTCAGCAAAGGAACAGTTGTCTGGTAATTTTAGAGACAATGAGACCCTTGACGGACAGAGGGATATGTTTACTAAAGGTTAATATGGGCAACATTCATTAGTGATTGTTAAGGGCTGCCATGGTCCACTTTACTCCTATGGCTGTAGCGACACTTAACTCAAGCTAATGGACAGTTCCACATGTTAACTTCTAGTAAACATGTCCCAAATGCATATCAGTACTACTGGTATAAAGGATTTTAACTGCAACATTTAAGCTGGTAGATCATGTACTACTGTACTTTAAATGATCAGAAATGGGTTTGTTGGGACAGAATGGAATTAGATATCAGAATTTTTGAATGACTATTATTGCAGGGTTGTGATAAATGTATTTATATGAATGTTTTATTTATAAGGATTTAATATACAGCTGTTGAAACTTTATATTACACTTACTACTCTTAGCAATGGAGCTACGTACAGGAGGACAGGGCATGCAAAGCATGAAAGCAAACACATGCAGCAAGTCTGTGCTACATCCCTAACTATCGGAGAACATAAGAACATAAGAAATGCCATACTGGGTCAGACCAAGGTCCATCAAGCCCAGTATCATGTTTTCAACAGTGGCCAATCCAGGTCACAGGTACCTGGCGGGTTCCCGAAAAGGTACATAGGTTCCACAATGCTTGTCTCAGGGTAAACAGTGGATTTCCTGGGTCCTCTTCGGGTTTATGGACCTTTCCTCCAGGAACTTGTGCAAACCCTTTTTAAACCCAGCTACACTAACAGCTTTTACTACATCCTCTGGTAATGAATTCCAGAGTTTGATTATGCGATGAATGACAGAATATTATTTTCACTTATTAGTCTTAAATGGGCTATATTGTAGTTTCATTGCGTGTTCCCTGGTCTTTTTACTTTTTGAAGGAATAAACAGCTACAGTATCTTTACTCATTCCATTCCATTCATTACTGTAAACCTCTGTTATATCTCCCCTCAGCTGTCTTTTTTCCAAGTTGAAGCGCCCCAGTCTTTTAAACCTTTCCTCATAGGGGTATCCTTCCATCCCCTTTACCATTTTGGTGGCTCTTCTCTGTACCTTTTCTAATTCTGCTATATCCTTTTTAAGATATGGCAACTAGAATTGCACACAATAGTTAAGGTGCAGTCACACCATGGAACGATATAGAGGCATTATAATATCCTTGAGTTATTCTCCATGCCTTTCCTTATGATTCCTAGCATTCTATTTGATCCAGCATGCTCCAATCCACATCTGGCATATTTTAGTCCCCGATTAACGGCACCTCAGCTTTTGTTCTTATCATTTGGCTGATGTTCACATCTACTTCTTTTTCTTGTGATAGCAGCCTATAGATTAAACCTGCCTAGATATTAGACACCTTAGATTTCTTCAAGATAACCCTCTGCAATTCGGTATCTCTTCCCTCTTATTTTCCCTGTCCTTTCTGAAAAACATTGCACCCTAGTATATCTTTGTGAACCACTCTACTGTTTTCAAAGGATGGTATAGCAAGAATGTCAACCTAAACCGTATCTACCTCCCATTCCTTATTAATGAACTATGCTTCCGATACTTCAGCCATATCAATGTCCTTTGTCACCATGATGGTTTCTAAATCAATAAGTTTGTTGAAAGTCATATGTATTAAAGCTTGCAATTTATTCAAGTTTTTTATACCTCCTTCTCTGTTTCCTAGTTCTTCCTAGAAACTGTACCGACCTTCCCACTGCCACTCAACCAGTTTCCTTATTCTCTCCAATTCACTAATTTCTGGATTTACATTCAGTATTTTAAATGCCTTTCAATTGTATTGCTGTGCACCTCTCCATTCCCACAAGTTCATTATAGTGTTATGTCCTGCTTACTCCCAAGAACCTTGCTTTCATACTTGATTGTAAAGACAAAAAAACCCCCACCCAGACCCCTACTTGTTCTATGATCCCAGTGCCGTGGAGTTCTTTCTGATCTGCTCGGTGTGGCATCTTTGATGCGTATAGAAGATAAACAATATAGGGATGAATGTCAGAAAGATGGAGGTGTTAAAGCAAACAGTCCTGGTGAAATTCACAGAACTCCTTTCCACATTCTCCTCCTCCTGCTGAGCCTAAACAAAGGGCCCGGGAGCCCCCATTTCTGCTTGAACCATAATATATCACACAATATGTGAGATGCCATGAAAGGTACGAGAAGGGAAGTGGAAAACAGACCAAAGGCATGCACCTGAACGAAACCTTGAAGGTGAGAGGAGGAAAAAAAAGTGTGTTTCTCCTTTTATGAATGTAAAGCATTTTATAATGCTGGGCAATTTTAACATTGCATCTTAAAATAAGTTTCTCAATATCGCAATGCTCACATGTCTGGTTTGTGTATCTAGGACATGGCATTCCTGTCAATACCAAAGTTGCTAGTGAATTTAATTCTAATCCAAATCATTTCATTCAACCAGAGTAACAAAATAAGATCTGTTTTTACCTTCGGTATGAGCTGGATGGCTCCATGCTGACAACATACAGTGCAACTAAGTGATCAAAGCACAGAACTGTGAACCAGGAAATGGAATTCAATTTTGCTCTGGAACACTCACTCCATGACCTTGTACGAACCTCTTAAGTTTCTTGTGATAAAACAGGATGTATGTTCTTTGGGGGCAGGGATACTGGAGATGAATTATTCTATGCAGCACTGTTTACACTTTATGGTATTAAAGGAATATTGACCACACCTGTGCCCAGTGGCGGCTCAAGGTAATCTGCTGCCTGAGGAGAAGGATAAAATGGTGCCCTAACCCCATAGAGGGGGGGTGGGGCTTTCCCAAAACTCCAATCAGGGACTGAACCAAACAAAAAAGATGATTCGATTATATGGAGGAAATGCAAGATGTTTTTACATCAAGGAACTAAAAGAGAGCGAGAACCACAGCACAGTTATAAAATTAAATTATAACTCATTTTTATTTTGTTGTTATAAACTGTGTTATGGTTCTTGCTTTTTCTTTTTCAACATATATTTTGAATCCACAGAACCCCCTTCAACAGTGGGTGCAGAGAAGAACCAGGACATTCACCCACAGAACTCAATATCTTAAAAAAGAATCTGATTCTGATCATCTTACTAACAACGGGGTAGGGAAGAAAAAGAACATGTTCTTCCGCAGATAGACAACCAGAGGAGAGCAGCGGAAGAAATGACCACGGCCTACCAGGTGATAGATAAAATTCTTTATTAAGGACCCAACTTAACAAGTTTCGGCCGAAGCCTTCATTATTTTGTAATATTTAACCAGTTGTTTATAGCTGTTTGTATGGATAAAGCCTCTAGTCTGGTTTTAAGTGATTTTTACATATTTATGTATTTTAACCGTTATGCCATACAGATTTTTGTTCTTTTGTTTTTCTGTGTTTATTTACATTTGCAATTTTACTGCTTTTCAGATTGGGAAGAGTGATTTCTCCACCGCATAGACGTGTTTCTCATCTATGTGGTTCCCTGGTAATCTGTCATTTAACCATATAGTGTTATCCATTTTTATGATGTTTATTTTCTTGTTTTTAGTTTGCTTATTTTATGTATGTTTGCTTTTTAGACCCCTGATGAAGGCTTCGGCCAAAACTTGTTAAGTTGGGTCCTTAATAAAGAATTTTATCTATCACCTGGTAGGCCGTGGTCATTTCTTCCGCTGCTCTCCTCTGGTCATCTTACTAACAACAACAACAACAAACATTCTCCAGTAACAGGCATATTGTAAACTAATACAAAACCCTACAACAAAGTCACTGAATCTATAGAACAAATCAACCATACCATACCATACCATACCATACCATATCAGCACCAACTTGCAAAACTCACATAAGGAGCCCATCCAAGAAAAGCATCACTGTAAATATTACAGTGGGCCCTGGAACATTCATATACCTATTTGAAAAACTGAACATGTCAAATTACTACAGTACAGCATAGACCTTTATGTACAAACTACATGTTAACAGAATACCTGGCCTCAGTCACACATTCAGAACATACACTCTCATCAAGTACAGAATGTAAAGGGTCCATTATTCCTTTCCCAGCACTTCTTATCACTAACCCTTGGGACGTCCGTCTGGGTCGAGGAATCACCTTACCTTCTTTGTCTGGAATCCAGGGGAACAAACACACACACACACCTGCACATAAGTGGTATGCAGTTTATTCCAAAGGGTGGAGGGATTGTCCGTATTTTATACATTCTTAGAAACATAGTCATACGTCATTCACCCATCTTCTGGGGGCCCACTATAGTTTATCAGTAACTAATGCAAATACAAGTCATCCTTGAGTAGAATAATCAGTTTAGCTTACACAGCACATTCCTTTTTCCATACCCACCAGAATGTACAAAGGGCACACACATAGAATTCTGATTTCTATAGGATTCTAATTTCTCTTGTGCAGGCCTCCTGTATATGCACTTAAACTAAGCATTATTATTACAAAGGGCACATATATAGGATTCTGATTTCCCTAACAATCCCCCCTTTGGGCCTGCATAGGCCCACTATAAGAACAGCCTAACAATCTACCACAAAATAACTAAACAGACATTATTAATGGAACATCTGTATGTGGCAGCTCAGGTACATCAGCCACCATAAAAGCAGGAGTATAGGAATACATAAAAGTGGTAGAGCTTTGTAGGGCCTTTCAACAACAGTCAAGAACAAATGAAAATATACAACAAAAAAGAACAAGAATTATAAAACCGCTCAATAGGGCAATAAGCAGTCCTTTGAGACCACCCCAAAGAAAGATACATAGAAACTTCCCTGTAGTTGAAGAACAGTATAGAGCAGTATTAGACAGGCTAAAAGCAGAAACAATAAAACAATCCATAGCATTAAAACTAGATACAGTTTACAATGAACAAGGGACCTAGTCATATCCCAAAGAGAGGCGAGTAACACCAATGTTATACAAAAAGTAGAAAAAGAAACATGGGGCTGGGTGCAGTTTAAATTGTAAACTTCTGCATTTCACACAGATTAGAAGGTACAGTAATGAAACATGTTGAGAGAAAAAGCTCCAGTTTGTAGCGAGCTGCGCACACAAAAAGTAAGGCAGTCTGGGCAAGTAGTATTGCCGTATTAACAGTTCCCGAAATGGACTGAAGGAGGCACCACATGAGTGGTAGGAGGAGTCAACACAGTCTTGTGCGTGATGGTCAGGAGGCTGGAACCGAAGATGTCAGTGGAGAAGATACACGCTTGATTCTTGACGCATGGATCCACGAAGGGGAGGAGTCACACAGGATGGCTGTCCATGTAATGGCGATCACTGTAGTTTGAAGGTCCGTAGAGCGGGTCTAAGATACCGTGCTTTTGAGGTGCTCTGACCTGTCACCAACCTTGAAGGGATATATTGGTTCGGTACCTCTAGGCCGAAAGCTGCTTTTCTTCAGGAGTCTTCTCCTCTCCTCTCCAGTTGCTAGGGCCTTGGCTGCCCCGGCGTCAGCTACTTCTCATCCTGGTCCTGAAGCCTGATCTGTATATGGAGAATGTTTCCAGCGAGGGCAATGGCTTCAGGATCTTTTAGCCGCCACCTTCACTGTAATCGATGTTATCAGAAGAACTTGGAACGGTCCCATACTGGAAAAGGGGCTTGTACTGTGTGCTGGTGGTATGTCTTTACCAAAATCCAGTCTTCGGATTGAAAGAAAAGAGTTGAGTCATCCAGTAGAAAGGACTGGACCTGCTGAGCATACCTGTGGAGGGAAGAGAGTTGCCTCTGCTGCTAGGAAATACAAGAGATCAAATGTGAGGCTCAGGAGTATAAAAGGTAAGCAGCCTTCCATATAACAGTTCAGAGGGAGAAAAAGTTCGGTCTACTCCCTTAGGGCAAATTTTTTTTTTTTTTGTTTGTTTGTTTATTGAACAGAGTCAAAGGCAAGACAGTTTAGTGTCTTTACAAAGTTTTTTTTGGTTGTTTTTTTGCTTTTTTTAAGATTTCGGAGGTTCCCCCCTTCGTGGGTTGCTGTTTGCATACAACAGCCAATCCTAAGCAACTCAATTTAGCTAATACATTTTTGACAAGATGCCCACACTTCCTCAAATTTTTTTTCACAATTTTAGAATTATACCAATTTGTAAAAACTTGTGTAAGTAACTTTCCTCCTTTAGCTTCATGTGTCGGGCCAGGACACATAGAGGCAAAAAGGGATAAAAGCATCTGAAAAGCACCACATGGCCAGTGTGGGTCTCCCCAAAGCTCATTAGGATGAAAAGTGCACTCAGCCTATCTCCAAGTGTCTATTTCCAATTATTGGATATATCTCTGGGCTAGATGACTTCCAAAATTGGAGTTAATGGGGATGGCATAATCAAATATTGTAGAGTATTCATTGTCAGTTTTCTTTCTAGGTGGATACATCGGATACATCATTTCACATTTCAATTCACCCTCACCATTTTATAATGTTAATCTGAGTTCTCTTTTCCAACATAAATATTCCATCACACTCCTCTCAACACCACTTTTTTTCCACTTACATCATTCCATCAAACTACATGCATAGGTCCTTCTGTCTTTTTTATACCATACTAGTGTATCCTTATTTGGCAAGACTGCTAAGAACATCAAACAATTATTAGAAACTTAGTATTTTTGTAAACAAAGGTATATATACATATAAATGTAGATCCTTTTCAATAAGCATAACAATATGAGTAAACAGTGCTCATTCTAATTAGCAACTGCCTAAACAAAATATAGATAAAGTCCTTACAATATAGACTAGTGCTTCACGGCATTTTATAACATCAATCCCAATAGGAAGGAGTATGGCTCATATCTCTCGTATAACTAGAATCTATCGTATACACTGTTCTCAGCGAGAGTGCTGTTGGACTGATTTTAAAATTGCAGTGGTCACAAGGATTTGGGTAAGCTACTCATTAATTATGGTGTCAAAAAAAGATCCTTTTGAGGTGAGAGATCTAAGAGGATACAAGGCATTGGTGGTTGGGCCTCATGGCGATGTTTCCTCGGGTTCTTCTTGGATAATTCCCCCCTGCCTAGTCATGTCTCTTCAGAGGCATAAATATGCAAGGTTCTTGTTCTTCAGGCCTTGTGGGTCCTCGAGGAGTCTTAGAGCAGTTAGAATTCCGGTGGCCCAGATCATCACACTCGGAGCAGCACGTTTATTGCCTTTCCCAAGGCTATAGCCTCACCTTCTGTCTCTCTCTCTCTCTCTCTCACTCTCTGATTTCTTTTTTCAATGAACTCACGTTAATGTTATTATTTACAAATATTCTCATATTTCCTGGGAACTAAGCTTCATCTTTCCACTAAATGTGATCTAAGCAATTGCAGATCAGCCTCTTTCCAAAATTCTATAATTTCTATGTGTACTGAACCTCTACATAATGTACTGCTACAAGTATTTTTGGTAACATAAGGTGCAAGTGTGCAAACTAAAGAAAATTAATATCTCACAGTGCTGCAACATATATCTGTTTTCTCTGCAACATATATCTATTTTTTCTCAGGAACTGTGCTGAAACTGAAAATAGAAACTGTTAGAACAAGGTACACTTTCTCTCTGGACACTTAACACATAAAATTCAAATACAAAAAAACAGTTGAATTTATCCTAAAATCCAATATTGTAACAAATAAAACTGAGATGTTACTGTCCTGTTCATCAGTCATCAGCACCGAGCTAAACAATGCCAAGTAATTAACTTAAAATCTTACAGTTCAGGAAACAGACATTCAAATAACATGAAACTGCAAAAAGGTGAATTCAGAATCATACTGTGTCACATTTAAATTAAAACCTTATACATAATACTTAAGACTGGTATCAAACTGATCTGAAACAAAGAAATTATGTTAAAGCAATTTGCTTAGAGTAACAGTTCAACCTTGATGTTATCTCAAACACAAATAGCAAAGTAAACAGCAGGTCTGTCTTGAGTCCAAATTCCTTCAGGCAAATGCAGATAGCTGAACAAGAGAGACAGGAGTCCTAAATACTAAAAGTTTAAAAAGAAAACGTTGCTTGAGAATTGTCACTAATTGTGATTGCTATTAAATTCCTATAGTTACACTCTGTGTTTCTATAATATATAAACAATAATTATGACCTCTGAGGTGCTTGCCACAAACTATAAAATCATTGTTTTTTTTTAACTCTTTAAGTTTACTCAATAGCATACACAAACAAAGACCAGACACATAACATAACCTTTTTTCAAGTTGCAGTCTTTTAATTACTGGCTCAGGATGCCCCATTGTCCTGACAGGGTTCACAACCCCTACTTTGAAGGTTAAAGAAAAACAATTTGTGCCTTCTGTAGCCCACGGGAGGGGCTGCCCCCTTTCCCTCTCTCTTTGTTCTCTGTTCGTGTTTTTTAAGTTTATTGTTTCGATTCTAGTGCTGTAGGGGGAAGGGATAGCCCCTAAAAAAATTTTTTTTCTTCAGGACACCCTGAAACCCTTCTTACCCAAGAAATGCAGCAGATTGTGAATGGCTTCTATCACAACTGGTTTCTCCTGCCCCAAACTTTGAAGATCATCTACATAGTGCCTAGAGAGCAAACGCAAACATATACCTCAAATCTACAATACTAAACCATTTGTGTTCATGCAAAATTTAGCTCAATATTTTTAACCAAAGGCATAAATATACAAATCAAGGGGTTTCTTTTGAAATAAGGTTTTCAAAGGAAAGTATCCGTTGCTAGGTCTGGACAATCTTATTCAGATTCCTTAAATCCTGCACCAACCAGCAAGTAAAAGAAAAACAATATTTACTGTAAACAAAACATATTTTTTTCAGCTTGTTGGGAAGGACACAAAGGAGTTACTTATTTGGGAAACTTCTGTTTCAGTTCTTATTTAAACAGAGACAAATCAAAGCTTACAAGTGCTTTCTTAAAAAACTTCGCCCTGCATAATGAACTAGACCCTCTCCCTTGATTTTTCCCCTTCAGACTTACCAGTCACATAAAGGGTTAACACCTAACAAATCCAAGCAACCAAAACAGCAGGAGGAGAGATACATTCCTTTGTGCAAAGGAAACAACAGTATTTCATCATTAGCATCTTACAGTTCTTATCATTCTCCCCCTTTTCCTTACCGCGGTCTGTGCACAGAATGACTTGGTTGCTGCAGTGCCTGCTTTTAATTCACTATCTGTCCGATTCACAATACCTCTAGTCACCCAGGACCATTACCAGCTAGTAAAGAGACCTCTCCGCAGAGAAGGAGGTGAGACTGTTGAAATCAACAGGACGTGTCTTCGCACCTCCACTCAGCAGGAGTCACTCCACTGTGGGAAAATCCCGGCGAGCCCCAGCTGTTATTTACACTTTTACCTGTGGCCAATTCACCTTTAGCCAACCTGGCCAATGAGACTCTGAGAGGGATATTGTGAAGCAGATTAAGAGCTGTTTTAGTATTTCATTATTCAGTACATTGCTATAGCAATGGGTGTCTAAATACAGACACACCCTTTTACATATTTCAGTGACCGTTATACCGTTGTTAAGTACAAAAGTAATTTTCTTTCTATTTAGCTTGTCTTCTTACAATATGGCAATAAATAGACACTCTGCAAACAAATAATAATTTACATTTTAGTATGCTGTTTATCTTTAAGTTTCTGTTCTGTCTGCCTGTCCGTAACCCTTGAACACAAAGAATAGGAAGGGAGGGGGAGGGAGGGGGAGGGAAGAGCAAATCAGTGGAAGAATAAACAAACACCACTTGTCACTTGCATTCCAGAGTCATCAGTTCTAGAGAGGGGGGGGACATATAGGCACAGAGATAAACATGCTAACAGACTCCTGTAACTTACACTGACAATTTGTGTAGAATGGCCGGGATTTTTTTAGCTGCAGTTTTAAAACTTATCACAACATATAGCAAAACATGCACTCCCCGTGGATTCTGGAGCGGCCCCCTCACCTTGGGACCCCCCCATCCTCTAATTAATTCACAACAAACACACGGCTGGCCAGACACACAAGCATACAGAGAAGGAGAAGGATATTACCACAGACCCAGCAGGACGTCCCTGTTATTCACTGCACTACCCAAGCGCATATTCCCAGCGCTACCCAAGCGCATATTCCCAGCGCTACCAAAGCGCATTTTCCCAGCGCTACCGAAGCGCATTTTCCCAGCGCTACCGAAGCACATATGCACTGGGCAGCCAGCCATCCAGTATCTCTATCACATGGGGGTCCCTAGGGTCAAGACACTCCCATGCCCCAGTGTATAGAACACCCACTCCTGTGGCCTGACATCAACAACTTTCACTATGCTGATGACTCCACAATACTGGCTGAAAGTGAAGACAATCTGAAACATTTGCTTCTCAAGATCAAGGAATATTTAGCTCATACTCTAAAGTTTCAGTTTAATTATATATATTTTACTCATGTGGTGTTTTAATGTAAAACAGTGTGTACATGCATACCTTGTATATATTTTGTTTGATGTAAACTGCTTTGAATTATAGAAAGGTGGTATAAAACATAAATAGTGTTAAAATGGGCCTGTACCTTAACGTAAAGAAGACAGAGATCCTGGCAACAGGCAAAATCAATAAGTTCATTGTTAATGGAGAAGAAATTGAAATAGTGGATGACTTTAATCTGCTTGGATCAATAATCAGTAAAGACACAACAAGCAGTCAAGAAATCTGATGATGCATTGCTCTTGGCAGAAAGGCTATGAAAGACCTAGACAAGATACTCAAGAGCAGAGATGTCTCCCTCCATACAAAGATTTGACTTGTTCAAACCATGGTATATTCAATAACGTCATATGGATGTGAAAGCTGGACAGTGAAAAAGACTGGAAGAAAATCAATGCCTTTCAATTATGGTGCTGGCAAAGAACACCGTGTATACCATGCACTGCCCGAAGTACAAACCAGTCAATATTTGAGGAGATCAAACCTATGCTTTCTTTAGAAGCTTAGATGACAAGACTTTGACTTTCATACTTTGGACACATCATGTGAAGAGAAAGAACATTAGAGAAAGACATCAAGCTTGGCAAGGTTGAAGGTCAATGCAAAAGAGGAAGGCCAGCAATGAGACGGATCGATACAATAACAGCAGCTATGGATGCCACTTTATCAACAATGAGCTGCCTGACAGAAGACCAAACACAATTTAGGACAGCTATCTATCCAGAGGGTCACCATGGGACAATGTGGAAAATCTCTGAGACAGAGGAAGGGATTTAGAGCTTAATAGTTCTTATGGATGAGCAGACTAGATAGGCCGTATGATCTTTATCTGCCATCATTTTCTATGTTTCTATTTTTCTAAAGAAAGATCAGCAGGATTGAGGAACTGTGCAGAGGGGAATACAATCTCACAGCAAACAATTTAGTAAATAGGACCATATTGAAAATGAGCTTGCAGTTTTAAGTAAATGACTGCACTGGGGTACTTTGAACAATTTGCAGTGAGTGGACCAGAATCATGGGACTTTTACTATTCTATCTCAGAACATGAAATGGGCTGTGTTGTTGACAATTTGTGATGCCAGAACATTCATAATCATACACTTGCACACTTTTAATCAAATCCAATCGGTCATCTTAAAGATATTTCTGTTTCACAAATTAAATCAAGGAACTCATTGAACTATTTCTATGTAAACAGCTGAGCTGAGGTACATAAGCGAGCACTACAGCTTAATGATTTTCTAAATGACATACTGAACGTTTTTCTGGTCTGTAGATTTACTGATGAGGGTCTGAAGCTCCAGCTCCTAATGGAGCCCAAGTTGACTTTTGCAAGTGTGCAATAACAGACCTTAGCTACAGAGACTATGTCACTGCAATCAAATACAATTGTGCTGCAATAACCAATGTGCACATTGTGCTTTTCAATCAAACGGGCTGATGCAGAATGCTAACGCGGGTTTGTACACGTACTTATGTGCAAACAATGTGCACGCCAAATGCAGAAAAGAGATGGACACGCACAGTAGAAGGGTGTAAAAGGTTTCTGTGGGCACAACGTGGCACTTATTAAAATGTATTTAAATGTATTGAAATTAAATGGAATTGAGTGGGGCGTACTCATATAATATGGTAATGAGATGTACGCCCGATGCAATGCAGTGCATTAGAAATTATGCAATCCTGCGTTAAGAAAAGCATCATTATTTTTACATCTGGTCAGGAGTAGAAGTTAAGATCTAATACGCCCTCGAGAACACAATTCTGAGCATCCTCAAGAACAACACAAATCTGTGCAGCACAGTTTGAAGCGTTTGACGGTGGATGTTACTCCCACCCCTTAACAGCACACAACAACATTTTACAAAAGTGTATTGATGTGTTAATTTAAGTGAAGCACATATGTAGCAAATAGAACTCATTAAAATAACCGGGCTTTCACTATTTTATATGTTGTTTTGAACTGCATTAAAAAAACATTAATGTACATGAATGCACTTGAACCAGTTAACACAAGTTTGTAAATAGAGACAGTAGGTTTTTAAAAGAAGAAGAGGGAAGGAGCTTTGGGCCTGTGTATATCCCCTCATCCGGGATATTCAGTGGCACTAACATAGCATCGGGGCAATCCGGGGATGGCACCCCGCCATTACTGGGCACTGGCTCAATATTGCCAAAGTGGCAAAAGTAAGATGCGGCAAAGCCTGGCTTAATTTTCACTGTTGAAGCTACCCGGGCAACGACTGAATATCACCACTGCCTGGTTAGCTTCCTGGCAATCTGGGCAACCCAGATATTGAATGTCTGGGCCTGAATATCCTGGTTTAAGTGTCAGCGGCGATGACTAGCCACTGTGTTTGCTGCTGCTACTGAATATCTCCCCCTTTTATTTCTCAGGGAACTGAATTTGATATAAATACTGATATAGAAGTGCCTCTTGGGATAGTCTGGAATAGGGGCATGATGGTGTTGAGGGAAGGATTAACTCCCTTATCTCTGCTCTATAAAAGGCTGAAAGGTCAGGGGAACACACTTTGATAAAAGAAAATTAGAGATATAAAACATATGATATAATCGCATGGATATCACAAAAGAGAGCCCAGTTTAAACTCATTAACGAAAAACTAAAACAAAGAAACTGGATCAAACCTATGGTATAAGTAACAAAGCAGACAGATGATGTGCAAACTTAAATTTCTGGATTTTATGGGAAATATCTACTCTATTATCTCATAACAGGAACAGGCTTCCAAAAGAGGTTTTCAGAGACAAAACCATGACAGAAGTCAGGCATGCATGGCAGAGGGATGGAGAAGAGCATAAATCAATAGAGATCAGAGTCTCTTCAGTTTTAATTTACGTGGAGGCAGATTCCATAACATGCATGTCCGGCCTGCGGACACGTCTAAATTGAAAACGGGCCCCATTTGAACCTAATTCCACATCCATGGGTCAAGACATGCATGTGGATCTGGAATCAGGGAGGTAGACGTTCAGCACGACATGAGCAAAGTGCTATTCAGCCGACCCGTGCACGCATCCGACACGAGACCTGCACACAGGTGCAGGCATGGACCACGCGATATAATGGAGAAACACGTCCCCCCATCAATATTATGGGGTACGTGTAAGCATTTTGGACAACCCTGCGCCCACCATATTCTGAAAAGTTGCACGTTTTGGATCTTGCCCATTTCCATGATGTACCTGTGGTCACCACGACTTCTCGGTAAAACATATATCCCCTAAGCTGCTCTTCACACTGACAGTAGTTTGCTGATGCAAACTTGACATAAATAGCAATGAGAAATGATTGCTGCTGCAACATAGAACAAATGCCATTCCTCTTCATGCCCTTAAAAGTGCTATGTAATCCCAGCGCACCCTAATATGCTGTAAGAGAATGTAAATATGAACATGTATGTCAGGGCATGCCTTGAATCAAATGGTACTTGGCATTAGAAAATGGTCCCAGTGATTCCTGCCTTGGTCATCTCTACAAACATTTATTTATTTATTTATTTATAATCTCTTATATACCGCGCTATTCTGCATCAGTGCGGTTTACATTGAACAAACTGAAATTACATTGAACAGGGCATTATAACTTGGAGATAACTATTTTACAGGGAACATGCTTTAAACTACTATGCTTTAAACTACTATGGATGGACCCTTACCAAATGGACAAAACTCAAAACTAACATTGCAGTTCCCCAAACCATACATAACAACAAATGTATGCCCTTTTCATACCTATAAGTGCACTCATTCTGCTGCTCCGCACTACCTTTCCTCTCTTATCTCTTCCTGTACCCCTCCTTGTGAACTCTGCTCTTCTGGCAGATCACTTCTATCTATGACCTTATCTTCTACTGCCAACTTCAGACTTTTCTCCTTCACCTTAATGCGCCCCTAGCCTGGAGCAAACTACCTGTCTGTATGTCAGGCTTCTACTCTGGCCCTTCTCAAATCCAGGCTGAAGGCTCACCTCTTCATTGCTGCTTTTGGATCTGATCCGCCTAATCTCCTTTGCATTTCCTTACCATTTCCCCTAGATGTATCCTGTCCACAGCTGCTGTGTTGTCTGTCTTGACTAGATGGTAAGCTCTGCTGAGCAGGAACCATCTTTTACATGTCTGTGCAGCGCTTTGTATACCTTGTAGTGCTATACAAATAACACAGGTACACTACCAAAAAACTGCCTCCAGTTTTGCAACTGATTCCTATAGATTTTGGGGTGCTGAATCCAGGAAAAATAGCCAAAATGTTCCATCACGTCACGTTTTCTTGCAAAATTAGATTTCTTACCCATATAAGGAATGTTCACATAATTTCTTTTTAGCCGACTGCAGTTTATTTTCTTGGCCCAAAATAGAGGTTGTAATGGTTAACTAACTAGAAACACTCCCTCATGATATTTTAGAGTGTTTTGTATTCATTTTATACATTAACAGGACAATTGGGAGGCGGGGGGCTAAATCCAGTACTCGCGCTGGCGCATGTTCTTTCCTGTTCGCCTCGCCTCGTTCGCTCGCTCAAACACGGTGGTTGCGACATGAACGTTCCTGTCAAATTTCAGTTTCTTGCAAGTTCATTATTACCTTTTGTTTGCTCAGTCGTAATCCAGCTTTATTCCGAAGTGGTTCACTACAGTTGTAGTTTGCAGTGCTGTGTATTTGTGATGGCTCACAGAGCCAGAGGTTGCGTCAACTCTCCGGACAGTTTTTGTTTTATTTGTGGGGAATATACCGTGAAAAAGCGGCAGAGGAACATTTCTGCATTTATTAAAAAAGTATATTTCGCCTATTTCGGTTTGAAGTTAGGCGATCAAGACAAACCGTGGGCTCCTCACAAAGTGTGCAAGACATGTGAGGAAGATCTATGCTTATGGATGAAAGGTAAAAAACAAGCATTTTGTTTCGGAATACCTATGATGTGGCGTGAACAAAGAGACCACAGCAGTGACTGCTATTTTTGCTCTTGCATTGTGAAGGGATACAACTTAAAAAATAAGAACGTAATAAGTTACCCCAACCTTCCCTCAGCAATTAGGCCTATGCCTCAGAGCAACGAAGTACCTGTGCCTGAACCACCAAAATCTTTGGATCATATTTGTGTGGACGGTTCTGAACATGATGAGACTCATCAGATGGCTTTTCCCGATGAGTCCAGTACTTCCGAGTTTGAAACTGAACCAGATCCGAAACCTGAACTTTTCTCTCAAGCTGAATTGAATGATTTAGTCCGGGATTTAGGACTCCCAAAAGATGCTGCCCAACTGCTAGGTTCTCGGCTTAAACAGAAAAATCTATTGTCACCAGGAACAACTTTTTATTGGTACCACAACCGCGAGACACAATTTTTGAAGTATTTCAGCAAAGAGGAAGATTTGGTATTTTGCAACGATATATACGGAGTGATGGAAAAGTTTAAACTCAAGTATGATCCTGCTGAATGGCGGCTGTTCATTGATTCGTCAAAAGACAGCATAAAAGGTGTTCTTCTTCATAATGGCAACACATTCGCTTCAGTTCCTATTGCTCACTCTGTTATTCTCCAAGAAAAATACGAGAATTTGGCCCTGATTCTTCAGAAGATTCGTTATGATGAGCATAAGTGGATGATTTGTGGAGACTTTAAAATTCTATCCATGCTATAAGGGCAGCAATCCGGTTTCACCAAATATCCCTGCTTCCTTTGCTTGTGGGATAGCCAGGCCCGCGACCTACACTGGGGGAAAAAAGACTGGCCAATTCGGGAGTATTTGAGACCCGGTGAGAAAAATGTTCTTCATGAGAGCTTGGTACCTCATGATAAAATTCTATTACCACCTCTCCACATTAAGTTGGGTCTCATTAAGCAATTCATCAAGTCCCTTCCAAAAGATGGTGAGTGCTTTCGGTACCTTTGCTCAAAGTTCCCCCGACTTTCTGAAGCAAAGCTAAAGGAAGGAGTGTTTGTTGGCCCTGATATAAGGAAACTCATTTCAGATGGAGCATTCGCTGAAACGATGTCTGAGAAGGAAAAAGAAGCCTGGGATTCCTTCAAGGATGTTGTTCTCAAATTCTTGGGGAACAGGCGGGATGAGAACTATAAGGATATTGTTGCCAGGATGCTCAATGCCTTCAAAGAACAAGGCTGTAACATGAGCCTGAAAGTCCATTTCTTGCACTCCCATGTGAACTACTTTCCCGAAAACTTGGGGGCGTACAGTGAAGAACAAGGTGAAAGGTTTCAAAAGGACATCAAGGACGCAGAGAGAAGGTACCAAGGAAGATGGAACACCACTATGATGGCTGATTTCTGCTGGTTGCTGCTGCGGGAAACCCCAGATGAAAAATACGCCAAGCAGCGCACCAAGAGAAGCATTCGGGGGAAGAAGAAACGGGCCCACCAGGAGATTGATTGACCCAAGAATGACTTTAAAATATAAACTGTGTTGACAAATATCGTGTTTTTACTAAACTTTGAAATAAAAATTTGCTAGTTATTACCACAGTGTCGGATCTCATTTATTAGAATTTTATTTTCACACCATTGGGTGTTTGTCTTCATGTATTGCAATGGTGCGGTTTGCATTTTCTATTCTTACATACATACCTGTACCACATTTTTTGCACATTTCTTTGCTTTGCTTTGTGTCTAACCTCGCTCTTATATGCTCAATGTTTGTGCACATGTATGTGGCTGTTTTAAGTGCAGACAATTTTGCTACCATCACAGTGTGTTTTGTTGACATTACTCTATTCTTATGTGCTGCCTTGTTACAATTTTCTTTATTCTTATTTGAATAACTACTAAACAATTAGTATAAAGAATTCATCCAAGAAACTTTTATCTCGATCGCACTCAATCTGAAACGTTCACCTGAAACTGCTAACCCAATGTAGCAAAAAATCTGTACGTGATGGAGCAAATTGGTTACCAGATTTGGATTCAGCGCACCAAAAAACGTAAAAATCAATCGAAACATTAGAGGCAGTTTTAAAAAAAATTTTTTTAGTGTACCTGTGTAATCGGTAGTAGCAGTAGTATGTCCCATCGTGAAATATGTCAGTCTGTAAACATCCACTATCCGTGGGGCAACCCTGTCTGCCTTGCTGTGGCACTGCTCCCCTGTGTGGACTTGGGAAGGGGATCCCTGTGCCATCATAACCAGGTAACCAGCCTCTAGAAATATCACCACTCTCACAGCTTGCATAGATCCTGGACTGTGGAAGGATGTAGGCCTCATGGCACAATCTGGGGGATGTTGGCACAACATCAGTAACGTCTCCCAGTGCCTGGCACAACTAATGTATGGCTGTCCTATCCCACTGGTCCCTGCTGGCACTGTGGTCATCCATACGGTCCAGGTACCAGCCAACCATTCATGGCCTCCCTGAATTGCAGATCAGCACATCAGATCCTCCCGTGCTGCCCCCAAACCATATTTATTTTATTTTATTTATTTATTTTATTTAGCTGTGCTTATATACCGCTTTTCACCAGGTCAAAGCGGTTTATAATAAAAGTGGGGGTACATTATAACAGGATAAAACAAAAATGGGGTACATAATAAAGGTTAGAACATATTTAATTGGAGAAGGGGATTGCAATCACTGGGGGGGGGGGGGGTCAAATATATATACAGTGTGGCAATGTGATAGGACAGTCACACATCTTCAGTGTCTGCCACTGGGAGACAAGACTGATGTTGTGCCAACATTCCCTGGACTATCCCATGTGGTGCACATTCCTACCTAAGCTAGGATGCATGAGAGCTGAGAGAGTGGTGACATATCTGGGGTCTGGCTATCTAGTGTGATGGCGCAGAGCCCAACCCCCCTCATGCCCACACAGCCCTGACTGGGGGAGCAGTGCTGTAAAGCTGGCTGTGGGAGGGCAGACAGTGTTGCTCCACAGATAGTGGATGTAGACAGATTGACACACCCTAGATGGGACAGGTGTAGCTGCTGTAAAGAATGCCAGTACTCAGATAGGTATGCTTCAGATGCCATAGCCAGAAGTCCCCATGACAGCCATAGCAACCACCACTGATCACATCTATACACCGCAAGGTGTATGCAGTGCTGCACAGACATATATAACTGATGGCTTCTGCCCAGCGAGGCATAGAATCTATTTGGCACAGGCAGCACAGCAGCTGTGAGCAAGATATGTGCAGGGAGAATGGACTGGAAACATAAGGGAGCCTAGGTGGATCAGATCCCAAAGTTGTACCACTGTGGTGGGCACCCAGCCAGGACCTGAGAGGGTCCTGGGACAAAGCATGCCTGACAGATTCAGGTACTGTGTCTCAGGAATATGGAGTAGCTGTATTCCACGCTTTAAGAAAAGTGGAAGGAAGTCCAAAAAACTGTCAGCATGGTTTAAAGGTGAGGTCAGAGAGGCTGTTGCCAAAAAAGCATCTTTCAGGAAAAGGAAAAAAGAGTCAAATGACGAAAACGGGAAACAGCACAAGCACTTGCGTTAAATGCAAGGCACTGATAAGGCAGGCAAAGAGAGAATTTGAGAAGAAATGTGCTGTGGAAGTAAAAATGCGTAATAAAGATTTTTTCAAGTACATTCATAGCAAAAAACCTGTGAGTCAATTGGACCATTACATGATAGAGGGGTAAAAGGGGCAGTAAGAGGGGACAAGGCTATAGCAGAGAGACTGAATGAATTCTTTGCTTTGGTCTTTACTGAGGAAGATGTAGGGATGTTACCCATGACTGAAGTGGTATTTATTGAAAATCATTTTTATTGAATTTTTGAATTAAGAATACAAGTCTCAAAATAGAACAATAACATGGCGCTTTGCACCTGAACACAACTCAGCAAGATTCGCAACCCCCCCACATCCCCCCCCAGCCCATTACGTCTCCCATTCTACTACATGCGGCAGCGCCAACGCAGTTTACAAATAATTCCAGAAATATAACAAAACCACACTGCTGTCCAAAACAGACAGATAAGAATAACACCAACAACCACAACAACCCCAAACCCCCCTCCCCCCCTCCCCCTCCCCCCCCAACCCCAAGACCCCACCAACCCCACCCCCCACACACATGCGCCTTCGATCACTGCACTCCACCCCCCTTCCTTCACCTGACAGGGACATACACCACAAGGACACTCAGCCCAGGCTGACATTCTCTGCTCACCCGCCAATCACGCTCAAGCAGCTCCACCCGGCATACTGTACATCAGTCAACCCCTCCCCAGACCACCCAGGAAGGCCTCCATCCCCTTAATCAAAGCCCCACTAACAACCACCAGACGCTGAGAAGAAGAATCATGCATGCCAAGGACACCCCAGCAGCCCCCCAAAAGACAAGTCCGGCATCATCCAAGTCAGGGTGTAGACATGCCGGCACGTGTGTGCAACCCAGATATCCCTCCCTCTTCCTGAACAGGTGCCCAAATCCCCCCCCCCCCACATATCCTGTTGCCGCGGCCCAAGCAATTTGGCTGACTGCCCCTCCAAAACCTTAAGTTCAAGCATCAGGCCCATCCACTCCGAAACCCCCGGAGGGGTCTCGGAGAGCCAGTGACGCAGAATACATTGCTTCCCCACCACCATACTTCGCTGCAGCAACTGCCCCTGAGATAGCCCCAGGGCCACCCCCTGCATGCTCAATCCAAACAGGCAAGAGTCGGGGAGAGGATCTAGCTCTTGGGCAAGCCAGCGAGAAAGTTGACCCCACACCGCCCGCCAAAAACTCTGCACAAGATCACATAGCCAGAAGCGATGTGTAAATGTTCCAGTCTCCCTCTTACAGAAACGACACAGCGCTGTCAAACTAATCCCAACTTTGGCCGCCCAGGCCTCTGCCACATAAGACCTCCAAAGAAATCGGTATTGTACTTCACGCAGACGCACAGATTCCGACAAACCTTTCACTGCAGTAAATGCCTCCACCAACTGCGCAGTCGTCAAGCTGGGCATCCCATCCCTCTGCAATCGAGTAGCTAACGTCTCGAGGGCCTTACCTGAACCAAAACTCGCCAACTCCTGCCACAAGGCGTGCACCGTAATCTTTGCTTCCAAACCCTGCATCAAAGTTAACATACTACTTGGTCCGAGGACCTCTCCCCCCTCTTTCTGCACCTGGCGCACATAGTGACGAACCTGCAAATAGAAATAAAACGCCGTAGCATGCAGCCCATATCTGTGCCGTAACGACTGAAACGAGTCTAGTTCCGGCACCGTGGCCATCCGCAAGTGTCCAATACAGTGCACTCCACACTCCTCCCACCACCTAGCCACCAAGGTTTGCCTACCTGGCAGGAAATCTGCATTGCCTCATATAGGGAGGAGATCCGTTCTACGCCACGACTGCCGCCGCCTCTGGCACAAGACCCGCCACACCTGCCGAACTGCCAGCATACACACCGACGACTTCCACCACGCAGATAGACCCCTGTTACTACTGTGAAGCAAAGCCAACCTATGCTGCGGGGCCGACATTTCATCCACTAGTTCAAGGGTTATCGTTTCAGCCGTACCTAGCAATAGATCTCGGAGAGGCCGCATCAGGATAACTACATTATAGTCCCGCAACGATACCAACCCCCCCCCCTCCACCTCCCTCCAACGGCCCCATCAGAACCTCCAACGCAATCCTGGCCTTCTTTCCGCGCCATAAAAACTTGCCCAAATGAGTCTGCAGAAGACCCAGATCCCTCCGGCTAATCCAAAGCGGAGCATGACGGAGCAAATATAACCATCTGGGGAGCTCCACCATTTTAAACAATGCGATACGGCCCATCAAGGAAATGGGTAACTCCCTCCACCTTTTGAGCGTCGCAATGGTCTTCACCAATCGCGGTCTTATATTAACAGCATAGAGTTGAGAGATAGCCTCCGGAATCTGTACACCCAAATATCGGATTTGCCCTGGCGCCCACAACAACGGGATCTCCCCGAGCCAGTGAGAGCGAGACCGCCCACCCACATCCAGCACCATCGACTTAGACCGATTAACCCGCAGTCCCGAGAAAGCCCCGAACTCCTCAATCTGCTGTAAAGCCACTGCTAACGATGTCTGTGGATCCCGCAAACACAGGAGCATATCGTCCGCAAACGCACTCACTTTGATTCCACTCCGTCCCCATTGAATCCCCTGGATCGCGTCATTGCCCTCCAGCGACACCAACAACGGCTCCAGTTGCAAAACAAATAGCAAGGGGGAGAGAGGGCAGCCCTGCCTCGTACCTCTCTCGAGAGAGAAAGAGTCCGAAAATTTGCCTCCCATAGTCATGCAAGCCAGAGGGTCACAGTATAAAGCCTGAATCCAACTAAGGAAAGCCCCCGTAAAACCAAACTTTTGGAGAGCCGCAAACATGTAGGACCAAGACACACATGGTCAAATGCCTTTTTGGCGTCCAAACTTACCAAGATTAATGGTTCGTCTCGCATCTGGCACAGTTCCATACCCATCAGAACCTTGCTAATATTTAGGCACGCTCCTCTGCCCTTCACAAACCCTGACTGGTGTGGCCCCACCAAACCCATCAGAAACCGCTGCAGTCGCACCGCCAACACCGACGCAAGGATTTTCATATCAAAATTGATTAAAGAAATGGGGCGATACGACGCCGGGTCCTCCGGGTCCTTCCCCGCTTTAGGGAGAACAGTGATCGCTGCGGTGCGCATATCTCTCGGGAAAACTCCCACCTCCAGCACTTCTTGGTATAGAGCTGACAAGGAAGGCGTAACCTGGATTTCTAAAAGTTTGTAAAATTCCGCTCCATAGCCGTCCGGCCCAGGAGTCTTATGCGGCGACGACCCCTTGATAACCTTCTGAATCTCCGAACCCAAGATCTCCGCATTCAGTTCTTGCAGTTCCGTCTCTCTCAACTGTGGCAACTGTAGCCGCTCCAGAAATGTCCTTCCTAAGGTGACCTCGCCCCCCTCCGCCGTATATAAATCTTGGTAGAACCGACGAAAAACCCGCATAATTTCCTGAGTAGAAGTACGCCGAACCCCTTCTTTATCTTTCATAATAGCTATCACCCGGGAGCCACCTCCCTATCTAACCAAATTCGCAAGCAGGCGCCCCATCTTATCACCATAGCGGAACAATTGATGGCGATAATACTGCATCGAGTATACTGCTCGTTCATGAAGCACTTGGTTCAACTGCTTTTGCACAGCCAAATACTCAGCCCTACTGCATCCACCCAACCCCCGCACGTCCCGCTGCTTCACATCCTGTAGTTCTTGGGACAACTTCAGGACAGCGTCATTCACTCTCTTCCGTTCTTTGGCCACATATGCCATGACATGACCCCTCATCACCGCCTTTCCCGCCTCCCAAAAAACCGCCACTTGCTCAACACTATGCTCATTAAACCATACATAATCAGCCCAACACCGCTTCAAGTATTCCGCAAAAGCTACACTGTGTGAAAGGTGCCTAGGAAAGGACCACTTCATCGACGCACTCCCTTTCCCCTTCCAATCCAGCCGCACCATGGCATGATCGGAAACTACCACCGGGTCAATCTCCACTGCCAGCACCCTACCAAAACAGGGCTTCGAGACAAGAATATAATCAATCCGCGACCAAGATTGATGAGCCTGTGACAGGTGGGTGTAATCTCTTTCTCCTTCATGTAGGACCCTCCAGGCATCAATGAGCTGCCCCAACCTGCATAAGTAACTCACGCCTTTCTTGCTCCAGCCTCCGTCAGGTCTCGACTGTTGCCTGTCCAGCCGCGGATCATGTGGGCAATTGAAATCCCCTGCTATAATAACCGGTATATGCGGAACCCGCCCCACCTTAGCCAACACCTGCTTAAAGAAAAGGTGATCATAAATATTAGGCGCATAGATATTCCCCAAAAGAACTTCTTCCCCCTGAAGTTTAACATGAAGAAACAGATATCTACCGTGGGGGTCCGCATCCTCATGTAACACCTCCATCGGAATACCCCTCTTTACCAGCATGGCCACACCCTTCTTTCGTCCTCCCGAGGAGGCAGCATACACCTCCCCCACCCAGTCACGCTTCAGCTTCGCATGCTCTTGCACACTCAAATGCGTCTCTTGCAGAAAGGCGATCTGGGCTTTCGCTCGCTTTAAGGCTTGCAGAATCTTAGTCCGCTTAACAGGCGTGCTCACCCCTCCCACATTCCAAGTTACAATGCGGACATCAGGCATAATAAGCTGTAAGTCCTGACACATCACACAAGCCATACAGTGTTGTATAAGCCCAGGACCTCCCAGCCTTAGCCCCGGGCCTCCATCCTGTTGCCAGCCGCCCAACCAGTGCCAACCCCCATACATCATCCCTGTCATACATTCTCCACCCCTCTACATCCGCCCACAGCCACCCCCATTCACACCCCCCCTCCCACTCTTCTTTCCCCCCCTACCCCCCACCCTAATCCCCCGGTCCCCATTGCATCACCCCACCGCAATACCACCCCCAGCTCTAACGCCGGGATCGAGATCAAATGTGTCGCTGCAGGACTGCCCCGGCATGTAACTGCATTCCCCCAGTCAAGTTCAGCAATCTAGGGCCCCACCATGTGCACAGACACCCTTTCTCAGCATTTTCTCCCGACACCCTCACCACCTCTCACTTACACACCCGCATCTGCCCATATCTTTACCAAATCCATCAACAAAGTAAACAGCTGCTATCCTTCCCCACAATCTAAACATCATGTCCCTTCATTAAACAACATATCAGTCCAGAGAATTGTTAGGAACTATTGTCGTCCAAGGACTCACTCTCCATACTCTCCACAAAAAGCTTGGCTGCCCTCGCAGTAGCGAAAGAGTGATCTTGACCCTGTTTGGTAATTCTCAGGGTCGCAGGGTAAGCCAGCATGAAACAAATTTTTCTCTGGAACAGAGAGGCACAAATGGGAGAGAATTCTTTCCTCTTGGCTGCCACGGCTGCAGAATAGTCTTGAAACAAAAGCAGCTTCTGGTTATTGTAGGTCAAGCCGCCTTTGCGCCGGTAAGCTTGCAGAAGCTGTTGTTTGTGCTGGAAATTTAAAATCCTAGCAATGACTACTCTCGGCCGGCCCTGCAGCCCCGATCTGGGACCAATCCTGTGCGCGCGTTCCACATGCAGCTCTCCGACCAGGGCCTGCAGACCCAGTTCCTCCAACAGCCAAACTTCAATTTATTTTATTTATTTAGACAGTTTTGTATACCGCCTTATCCTTCAATCAAAGCGGTCACAACACAATTGGGGGATACATTTAACACGCGGGGATGTGAGACACATACACTAATACTTACAGGGAACATGGGCAATGGAGGGTTAAGTGGCTTGCCCAAGACCACAAGGAGCATCTGTGGGACTAGAAACCCCAGTCCTTCCGGCCCAAGGTTGCTGTCCTCTAGTGGGATTTGAACCCCCGACCTTCCGGCCTGAAGTACCTTGCCCCAACCACTAGGCTACTCCTCCCTTTGAACGGCACCAGTTGAGAATCAGTCTTGTCCTCTGAGACTCCCACAATCCGAAGGTTATTCCATCGGGATCTGTTTTCTAGATCCTCTACTTTCGCCTGCAAAGATTCTATCAATTTCGCCTGGGCAGAGGCCACGCTGTCCCGCCGACCCTCCTCTTCTTCGATGGTAGCCACGCGGTGCTCCAATTCCTCCACGCACTTACCAGCCTCAGCTAGAGAATCCCCCATCGCATCCAACTTTTTCAGTAGCTGGTCGAATTTGGGGTCGAGCAACTTGACCACCTCTCTTGCCACTTCGTCTGTAGCAGATGCGGTGCTGTCGGCTCCCGGGGACGCCGGCTGTGACATCGTTGCCGCCGCAGGCCCTGCTTTCCCGCTCTTCTCCCTTTCTTTTTTTGGGGATATCAGTATGGTAGCGGGCCGAAAGTTGGCTCTTTCGAATCAGCTCAGCGTCCCTTCCACTCCCATGAAACTGCAACAATTCGGTGCTCCAAAAGCAAGATTCCAACAAAGATAACTCGGGGCAGCCCCGGAGCGAGTCAGGATCCGTCCTCACTCGCTCATGCGTCACGTGATCTCTGAAATGGTATTTAAAGGTGATACTGCAGAAGAATTGAAAGAAATATTGATACACCGGGAAGATGTATTACAACTATTTGATAAACTGAAGAGTAGCAAATCACCTGGACCGGATGGTATACATCCAAGCGTGTTGAAAGAACTGAAATATGAGATTGCAGACCTGCTATTAGTAATCTGTGAACTATCATTAAAATCATCTGTAATACCTGAAGACTGGAGTATCGCCAATGTAACGCCAATTTTTAAAAAGGGTTCCAGGGGTGAGCCGGAAAACTACAGACTGATGAGCCTGATGTCAGTACTGGGAAAAATGGTAGAAACCATCATAAAAAACAAAATTATTCAACATGTAGATAGTCATGGCTTAATGGCAGACAGCCAACATGGCTTTAGACAAGGAATATCTTGTCTTACTAATATGTTATGTTTTATTGAAGGTGTGAATAAATAGGTAGACAAAGGTGAGTTGGTTGATATACTGTATCGGGACTTTCAGAAAGCCTTTGACAAGGTCCCTCATCAGAGACTTTTGGCAAAACAAAAAAATCATGGGATAGGAGGCAGTGTACTACTGTGGATCAGGAACTGGTTAAAAGATAGAAAGCAGAGGGTAGGGCTAAATGGTCAATTTTGCCAATGGAAAAAGGTGAATACTGGAGTACCCCATGGATCTGTGCTGGGTCCGCTGTTTTTTTGACATATTCATAAATGACCTGGAAAAGGGAATAAAAAAATGTTCTAAACAAGAAGCTGAAAGACCTCACATCCTCACTCAAGAAACAAATTAGTATATCATTTACACAGAAATAGTACTGGAGTCTGGCTTCTTGCAAAATCTGACATAGAGGGAGTATATACAAATTAATCAAATAAGGTGAAAGGGAAGAATCCTGAAGTAACCCAGAAGGGAGTGCCAATCCTCAGATTCAAAGTCTTCAATAATCTGCTGTCCTTGATGGTATAATTAAAACAGCCAACATTATTCCTTGAAAGCCAATTTCTTTGTGACTAATACCAAAATCTGCAATAGAGTAGACAACATGAGGAAGGATCTAGGGAAGCTTGAAGAATGGTCAAGAATTTGGTAGCTGAGATTGAATGCTGAAAAAGCAGGGTCATGTTTTGGGCTGCAAAAATCCAAGGGAATGGTACAATATTGGGTGTGTACGTCTGTCCATGGAAAAAAAAAACAGGACCTGGATATGATTTTTTCTGATGATCTTAAAGTGGTTAAGGGTGGCAGTGAAGGCCAGAAGGATGCTTGGATGCATAGGGAGAGGAATGGCTAGCAGAAAAAAGGAGGTGATTGTGCCTCTATATAAATCTTTGGTGGGACCTCATTTGGAATATTGTGTGCATTTCTGGAGACCACACCTTCAAAAGGATATAAACAGGATGGAGTTGGTGCAGAGGGAGGCTATGAAAATTGTCAGTGGGCTTCATCATAAGGCATATTGGTAAAGATTTAAAGATTTCAATATGTATACTTTGAAAGAAAGGCGAGAGAGTGGAGATATGATTGAGACATTTAAATACCTTAGTGACATAAATGCACAGGAGGAGAACCTCTTTTAATGGAAAGAAAGCTCTGCAACAGGGTATATAGGATGAAAGTGAAAGGGGATACAAGGTGCGATCACAAAGTATTGAGACTTGTACAATAACACAAGAAGTATAACACAGACAGTTATTACACTCAGTCTCCTTCAAAGCAGTCTCCTGATAAAACACACTTTCTCCAGCATTCCTGCCACTGATGGAAACTATTTTGAAGTGCCTCTTTTGTTATGCTGTGAAGCTGTTCTGTCAAATTTTGCTTAATAGTCTCCAAGTCGTCAAATCTCCTTCCTTTCAGTGGTAACTTCAGTTTTTGAAACAAGAAAAAGTCACAGGGTGCAAGGTCAGCTGAGTATGGAGGCTGACGGACTTGCTTGATTATGTGTTTGGCCAATAACTCCTGGACAAGATGTGATGCGTGAACTGGGGCATTATCGTGATGAAGCAACTATTCACCATTCCTGTGCAACTCTGGCCTCTTACGATGAACTGCATCTCTAAAACGAGTCAGAACTTGGACTTAGTACTCCTTATTGATGGTTTGGCCTTTTGGAGGATAGTCATGATGAATAATACCCTGGTAATCAAAGAAAACTGTGAGCATGACCTTGACATTGCTCCTCACCTGACGGGTTTTCTTGGGTCTGGGAGAGTTTGGAGTTTTCCATTGTGAGGATTGAGCTTTAGTTTCTGGGTTATAACCATTAACCCATGATTCATTTTCATTGCATTTCAATTGCTCCCTGGCTGCAGATAGTCAATTTTCTTTTTGGTTAGAGGACAGGAGTTTTGGCACAAATTTTGCAGACTCACATCTCATCCCAAAATTGACAATAAGAATGAACTGTACTGACCTTAAACTGATGTCCATGTCCTCAGCAAGCTCTCTGATTGTCAATTGACGAGTTGAGATATTATAGCACCCACTGCTTCAACTTTGTCTTCATTCCAGCTCATGGATGGCCTTCCAGAATGTTTGTCACTGTCTACACTTTGGTGGCCCTTTTGGAAACATTTGTACCAGTCATAAATTCAAGCATGACTCATGCATTCATTCCCATACTCTTGCTGTAGCTTGTCAAATGTATCTTTGCACAAATCTCCAAATTTCTGGCAGAATTTAATGGAAATTTTCTATTCAATTTTTTTCACTCATCGTTTATTTGATGAACTGCTTTTACACAATACCAAACATCACATGATTTAAAAAGGTACAGGTGTTTTGCATTCATGCTACACTCTGCACATGCAAAGCACATAACTAGGTTTCTGTATGCTTAAAAGCATCATGGTGCAACGTATTGTTACATAGCTACAAAACAAGTATTGGTACTTTTTGATCACACCTCGTAGACTCAGGAGTAATTTGCAGAAATATTTCTTTATGGAAAGAGTGGTAGATGTATGGAATAGTTTCCCATTGGAGGTAGTAGAGACCAGGACTGTATATGAGTTCAAGAATGCATGAGACAAACACAGCAGATCTCTAAAGGAAATAAAGCTTAGTAGTTGGTATGGAAGAGCAGACCGGATAGACTATATGGTCTTTATCTGCCATCATGTTTCTACAGTATGTTTCTAAGAAGGATTTCATAAAATACAAGAGATCACAGAAAGAGGAACCAAGCATCAGTATTTGGAAAAACTTAAAGAAACTAGGAAAATAGTCAGGAAAATAAAGATACAAATAGAAGAAAAAATAGCCAATGCATTTTTCAGATATGTTAGTGAGAGGAAGAAGTGCAAAAGTGGTATTGTCAGACTCAAGGGTGAAGGGGAGGAATATGTAGAAGCTGATGAGGACAAAAGGGAATTGCTTAACATAGTTTTTTGTTCAGTATTCAAAGATGAAGGGCCAGGAACAGAAACTCAGAAAATAACCAGAAATAGGAATAGAATTAAAGGGGATGCTGAACAATTTTTAGAATACTCTGTGAGGAACTAGCTAAACTAAAAGTAGACAAAGCAATGGGGCTGGATGGGATAATCCCAGAGCATTGGAAGAACTTGAGGAAGTTCTAGCAGCTCCAATATCTGACCATTTCATGTTTCTTTAGAGTCAGAAGTAGTCCTAGAGGACTGGAGAAAGGTGCATGTGGTCCTGTTATACAGAAGCGGAAATAAGGATGAGGTTGAGAACTACAGGCCAGTTAATCTGACCTCTGTGGTGAGTAAATAAATGGAAACACTGCTAAAACAGAGGATAGTGAGGTTTTTGGAGTTCAATGAATTGCAAGATCTAAGGCAGCATGATTTTATTAGAGGCAGGTCTTGTCAGACAAATCCGAATAATTTATTTGACTGGACAACCAGAGAGTTGGACCAAGGGAGTACCCTAAATGTGGTGTACTTAGATTTCAGTAAAGCCTTTGACACCGTTCCACACAGGGGACTTATAAATAAATTGAGTACCCTAGGAATGGATGCTAAAATGACTTACTGGGTTAAAAATTGGTTGAGTGGAAGGCGACGAGGAATATGAGTAAATGGAGCTCACTATGCGGAGAAAGATGTAACCAGTGGTGTGCCACAGGGATCTGTTCTTGGTCTGATTTTTTTAAACATTTTTGTTAGTGATATTGCAGAAGGGCTGTTGGGTAAGGTTTGCCTCTTTAAAGATGATACAAAAATCTGCAATAGAGTAGACCCCCATGAAGGAGTAGATAACACGAGGAGAGATCTAGTTAAGCTTGAAAAATGTTCGAGAATTTGGAAGCTGAGATTTAATGCCTAAAAATGCAGGGTCATGCATTTAAGAAACATAGAAACATGATGACAGAAAAAGAGCACATGGCCTATCTAGTCTGCCCTTCCATATCAACCACTACAACAGTCCCCTTTTTTCCTTTAGAAATCCCCTGTTTGTCCCATGCTTCTTTGAATTCAGATACTGTCCTCATCTCTACCACCTCCACTGGGAGACTATTCATGGATCCACCACTCTTTACGTAAAGAAATATTTCTGCATATCACTCCTGAATCTATTCCATTTCACCCTCATCCCATGTCCCCTCGTAACAGAGCTTGCTTTCAATCGAAAGAGGCTCTCCTCCTGTGTATTTATGCCACAGAGGTATCTAAACGTCTCGTCATATCACCTCTATCCCGCCTTTCCTCTAAAGTGTACATATTAAGATCCTTATGTCTGTCCTCATATGCTTTATAATGAAGACCATTAACCATTTTAGTAGCCACCCTCTGTATGGACTCCAGCCTGTATGAGATCCTCCTGCTATATTTGGAGTAGTAAAACATATAGGGGGTTATTCGTGCCCCTCCCGCCAGATTCTAACTTCCTCGCCGGTTGTATGGGGAGGTTAGACAGGGGCGGGGAAGAGATGGATTGGGGGTGGAGGCAGGGCGGGCGGTGGACGGTCATTGACCCTGGACGTACAGGGCCGATTCTAATGTCGGCCCCAAATAGCTTAGACAGGGAACTTATTCCACCTTTGAGGTGGAATAAGTTCCCTGAACTTGCAAGGGACAGTGGCCATGAGCACAAAAGAGCAGGGGGTGGAGGAAATTCCCCGCAACGTGACCCTGTCCTTGGGAGGCTGGATCGGGGGTCAGGTTGCAGGGAAAGCATTTTTTTGTGCCATGCCGGGGATCGTGGCTTTGCAATGGAGCCACGGTACCATGGCATTGCGGCTCCATTGTAGAGCCCCGATTGAGTTAGCTGGAGACAGACCTGTACGTTCAGGCCAGGCTGAAACGCAGTCCCAGCCTGTACATACCGGACTGTTCGCAATTCTGATCCTGCGGAGCTAGATGTGCCTCATAGGATCAGAATCGCAAACCCCTCTGTAATCCAGTTCAGACCCTTCCTGCCAGCGTCTAACTTCCCCACCAGTTGTATGGAGGTGGGGATGGGGTGGATCGGGGGTGGAGGCAGGGTGGGTGGTCCAATTCCAATGTTGGCCCTGTACATCCAGGGCCGATGGCTTAGAAGGGAAACTTATTCCACCTCAAAGGGCTCAATCCGGACGTACAGAGAGGCTGTACGTCTCCGATGGAATGAGTCCCATAGTGTGGTAGTCAGACCAAGGTAATTGTTGGATCTGAACATCTGTATTTATGCTGCACTTTTTCATCTCTGATGGAAGAAAAATAATATCCAAGGTATTATCCTTTGTGCGCATGGGTTCTTGCACTATTTGCCAAAAACTGAGTGCTTCCATTGTGTCTATGAACCCTTGGATGAGGTTTGATGTGGTTGATGGAAGATTCATATCACCTAGTACTATGGTGATTTTGTTAGACATATTTTTGAAGCCTATAAAGTCAAGAATGGCTGATAGTTCCTTTCCATCTGAAGAAGGAGGTCTGTAAATTAAGCAAAACAGCAGACTCTTATTCTCTACTACTAATATGTCTATGTCTTAATACACTTCTGTTAATCCTTTTGTAAGATGTAAGTCCTTTTTAGCTATGATGGTTACTCCTGCACCCCTCTTTTTTGTCCTTTGATGGTTGAAGATATCATAATCTTCTGGTTTTAGCTGGTTTATTAGGACTGTGTCATTGGTTTGAGCCATGATTCTGTTATGAGTAAGATAGCCAGGTTATTGTCAATAATGTGGTTATTTAACACTGGAATCTTATTCCTGATTGAACACAAGTTGACTAAAGAGCATTTGAGGCGGGTGCATATTTTTTATTGTTGGCTTTGTCTTTCCCTGGCTTGATTAGAATGATTTGAATGAGATGTTGCTTACGATTCGAGTTATGGGGCCAAGGCTTATAATTTCTCATTTCCAATCTATATCGGTGGTGAGAATGAATGATTGGGATAGGGTTATTGGAAGGTGAGAAAGTATGTGTCAAGGATGATAGTGCCAGAATTTCTAAAGGCTTAGGGCTATTATTACCCTCAGGAAGCACTTTTTCAGAAATCTTGTTCTGAAACTTAATTATACAGAAGGATGTCTTGACTTTAACTAAGATTGTAATCTGGATCCTACTTACAAAGACCCTTATGCTATTCAGTACTGTTTCAGGTTTAGTGTTGTTGTCTAACCGTGGGTAATTAACAGAAACGAGATTTATCATATGAGCTTATGAAAAACAGGAGATATATTAACAAGGCTAGGAAGATTGACTACCTATTAATGATACAAGAGATACTACTTAGCCCCTTGTGTAGTATATCCTCATTAAAATGCATGTGAGATGTTCCCATTGTTAGGGTTCAAACCCAGTGAGGAGTCCAAATAGCATAACTTATAGAGGATTTACCGGTATTCTTCCTCAAAGACTGGAATGAGGCTGGTATTTCACTTTTGGTTCAATCTGTTGTCATTTGATGGTTGGTGGAGAAGAACGTCTTATGCTTCTTTAGGGGTGAATATCATACTTTCTTCAGCACAAAGCCAGCAACACTCCTCATGAAACACAGACGCATAAATGCATGCATGCACCCACCTGGACAGAGAGGCTATTATGGCCAAAAATCCTGCTAATTTTGTTTCTAGTAGTCAGGGTAGAGACTAGAAGAGTTGTAGTCTAGGAGTGGTTTGCTATGTCCTCTTCTCTGGTCCTTGATTAAGGGCCTCTTCAAATTTAAAGAGCAGTTCTGCTGCGGCCCTGATTGGCCTAGTGCCGGGGAGCAGGGAGGAGTTGAACTTCCCACTCCCTTGCTTGATGCCAATCGAAGCAGAGAGTGAGGTGGCGGCACTGTTCCGGTGTTCCTGCACCTAATGGCTCCTCAAATTTAAAGATCAGTTCTGCTGGAACATCAGCTGGAATCCCAAAAGAAAATAGAAGATTTAGAACCTTCAACAAATATAAATTTCTGAAGCAAGTTCTACCAGAGCTGAAACAGAACATATCAGATCTAGACTCAATAATTAATAATTGCAAGCACACACTCAACAATGCAGCAGCAGCTCCAAAGAGAGTAGTGCAAGACAGAAGGAAACACAATGCTGCATGGTTCTCAACAGAAATCAACAGCCAAAAGAAACTGCTATGGAAACTAGAAAGAAAATGGTGTCAAAATAAAGAACAAAAACACCTAATCAAATACAAATGACATGCAAGCCTCATAACACAACATGATAAACAGGTACAAGAAAGAATATTTTATATACCTAATTATAAAGTCACTCAATAAACCAAGAACACACTGAAATAGTAAACACACTGATTAGCGTTCCAAAACAGCCAAAGAACACCAACTCCCCGGATCCTCAAGAAATGGCAGACCACCTAATGCTAAAATACAAGAGCGCACCTTCCTCAAATCTTACCCTGCTTAGATCTGCAGCAGTCATACCACAAGAATATAAACTCATAGAAATCCTTTTGCGTTCCTTCAAACAAATACTTTGAAGCCATCATAACCAGCATAAAGACAACTACGTCTCCTCTAGATCCATGTCCAACCACATGGATCAAACTCACAAGAGAATATCTAACACCCTTCCTACTAGAAATCACCCAGTCTTTACTCACGCGAGGATACTTACCATTTCATCTTAAGCAAGCATGAATGCAACCTATTCTAAAAGGCAAGAACCTCGACACCAAAGACATCAACTCATATCGGCCAATATCAAGCCTACTATTCATAACAAAAATGATTGAAAAACTAGTCCTGCAACAACTATAAGACCACATAGATAAACATAGATAAACATTAGATGCACACTATTATGGCTTCAAACCCATACCCATTGACACCATAACAAATGGTATAGACAACATACAACAGGTTTTATCCTGCTTTTCATCAACATCACTGCAGCCTTTGACTCTATCAATTATAGGACCCTGCTGCAAAGGCTCCATGAAATAGGTATCTATGGAACAGTGATGAACTGGTTCTCATCTTACCTATCAAAATGAAAACAACAAGTGAGATCCAGCAGCCAACAATCAAGATCATTCACAGAGCAACAAGGTGTCTAACAGCACTCTGCCCTCTCAGCATTGTTTTTCAACATTTACCTACAGCCACTCTGTAACATCATAGAACCCACACAAAATCCAATACAGGATATATGCAGATGACATAATGGTCTTTATCCTAGTAAACATTGAACAACCCGACTACACATAGATCGCCACATGCCTGGAAGCAATGACTGGATGGCTTAAGGAACAAAACCTCACTATAAACTTCAAAAAATCAGAAGCGCTATACGTCACCAGGAGCGTACTATTCTCTCCTCCTGAATCCATAAACATCTTAGACTACACTTTAAGAGTCAAGAATGAAGTCAAATACCTTGGAGTGACATTCGACAGACAACTCAACTTCCAGACCCACACCAAGAGAACAACCAAGACAGCACATCAAAAGCTAAGAACCATACACAGACTCAAACCTCTACTCAGTGACAGCAACTTCAGATCAGTCTGTCAGGCCATTATAACCCTCACATTAGATTATTATAATATAATCTATCAAGGTCTCCCGAAGAAAACAACACTTCCGCTCCAACTGGTACAGAACACTACTGCATGCATAATAACCAGAACAGCAAGATACTGCCACATAACCCCTACACTACAGCAACTATACTGGCTTCCAATAGCTACACGTTCCAAATACAAGGCCTTATTGATGATCTTCAAAATAATCCACAACCTAGCATCCACAGTTCTTCTACCACCGATAAAAAAGACACCAGAGGACAGCACAAGAAGAACCACAAATAACAACACTCTGAACATCCCCACGTACAAGAGGAAAGCCAGGCAAATGGCATGTAAGAGAGCATTCACCTTTTATGCTCCTTCCTTATGGAATGACCTACCTAACTCAATAAGAGCCATCAAGGACATATCGGACTACAGAAAAGCAATAAAGACCGTTTTATTTACTGATTACTACAGGAACACCCCATGAACAGTAGATACATACGGAAACACCTCAATATACAGACCCAAATCTTCCAACTGTCTGCCCCTTCATTCCCTCCCCAACCCAACCTAACTCTATTTCACCCAACCGGTCCCACCCTCCCAAGGGCATACTCCCTATCTGCTGTAATGTGTCACCCATAATACTGATACATGTGAATTATCTGTAACCCCATATAATCATCCAAGTTTTACACCCTTGTTCAATGTAAACTTGTATGTTATTGTTGTTTTGTATTATATGTAAACTGCTCTGAATCCTATGATAGGGCAGTATAGAAAAACTGTTAAATAAATAAATCAAGTACCTTGTAATAACCGTTATTTAAGGGTATTTATTTATTTTATTTATGCTAAAAATGTGTTATACTGCTATACACACAAATATTGGCATCATAATGGTTTATAGTAAATCAAAAAGCATCAACGGAACAGTAAAGAAAACATAACAACAGAGACATCAACAGCATAGGACCAATAAGGTAAGGTATGTATGACTGGCACAGCAATATCAGTCCAATAACCACCAAATAAAGCTGCACAAAGAGGAAGGGAAAACCAAAATAACAGCGAAACCCAACTCTATGTTATAGATAAGAAACACAGGATTTCTCTTCTTGTGAGAGCTCTCTAAACGAATCCATAATGAAGGGACATGACAGCAGAATCCATATAGGAGTTGCCTGTAGGAAGGAACCACAAGGAGGTAGGTCTGGGAGGAATGAAGGAATGACTTGGTTTGTAAGGACTGAGAAGAGTTGATAAGTAAAGAGGAAGACCTGCGTAATAAGCCTTATGAACTAACAATAAGACCTTGGATTTAATCTGACTGGAGATGGGTAACCAATGCTTTTTAAGTAAGAGAGGTGTAACATATTCAAAATGGCCTACATTGTAAATTAATTTGACTGCAGTATTTTGTATAAATTGGAGATGCTTAATCAAATACTGAGGGACACTGGCTAAAAGAGAACTGCAGTTAACAATGGGTGGTTCCCTGCGGCTTTTGGAATGTGAAAGGAGTAAAAGTGATGACGTCAACTCTGACATGGGTTCTCATGTTGTGTTCCACTACAGTTTAAATCTCACTGTGATAGTGAAACAAGGACATCCCAGAAAAATAAACATGGAGTTGCAGCATCTGCCATCAAATCATTTCTACTAAACTGTAAAGTCTCCCGATAAAACGTTTAAATATATGCTGTTTGAACATGAGGGATGAGTTTTAATCATATCTATAAAATATAGCAAAGTAAAAAGATGTCTACTGTAATGTTCAATAGAAATATACTAGTGGACTAGATACTCAAAAGGGTCTGGCAGAAAAATACCTTCACTAGTTTGACAGGATGAGGTTTGTTTAACTATATACCTTTATAAAATAAACATAAAATAAGCACATGATTCACATTTAAGGGAGTCTGTTATAAAATCCCCCATCATATGTTCAGTATTATTATTTAACAGCTCTGACTTAATCTATTCGTGAAAAACTACAAAATATGTTAATTATTTAAAATGGCATATACAATTTTAAAAGTGATTAAAACAAGACTAATGAATTAAATTTTGATTGCTTATTTGTTTAGGAGGAGATACAGTATTTGTCTTCTTAAAGAATATCATGTTTCAATACTGCCCTTGAGGTTTGACATTTTAAGCATCTCATTTGGCATGCTAGATGATCATTTGCATAAACAAAATTAATGACAACTAAGGATTCTACAATTTGCTATGCTTCGTGACACATGAGATATTTAGGAAGATAGGAAGCTTAGTTAAAACAACATTCACGGAAACCAATCAAGTTAAGATGCATGAAAACCAAATTATTTATGACTGCAAGGAAACACAGGGGTATGTTTATTAATGTGCGGTAACCCTTTAGCACAGGGTTGGCCCTGTATTAAGCATGCCATGCTAACAGCACAGGGCCCTGCACTAAAAATCTCATGTTAGCCAGTGAGTGAGCAATTGGGCAGGGACTGGGTGGTTTGGGGTGGAATGTGAGCATCAATGGTGCATCACAGTCAGTACAAGATTCTGGGTACACGCTAGCTGCACCTGTTGCCGGTAGCATGGGTACACTTAATGCTACCTCAATGGGCGGTCTTAGGTTCCCCCATGTGCCACAATGATATGTGTTACTAAACATTATTGTAAGTCGTATTATCAGAGTGTATACTCGCGTATAAAACTACTAGTGTTATCACTCTATGAAAACCGATCCACCCCAGATCCAGCTAACTTATTCCTAGACAAACTTGCTATTAAACACGTGACAAGATCTCAGACTTCCCGACACTTAGAGTGCTAACTGCCAGAAATCTGGCGTGAGCGGTGTCAAATAGCATCAATGACCTGTCCGTTGTAAAGCAAGTAAAAAAGTAGCTTGTCTTGCAAATACAAGTAGCTTGTCTTGCGCGGCATTCTTTACAACAGGACTGCAAGTTGTTACCTTACAGGAGAATGCGGGCAGCATCGATTACTTGTTTTCATCTCTACGTCTTTACGGAATGTCAAAGAGTCTTATGAATGCTAGAAGCCATCGAGAGAGGAACTTTTCTACACAAACAGTTTGGATACATCAGTCCCTTTTTAGGGCATGTACTTTAGAATGATTTTCCCCTGAAGAAACTGGATAGGAGAAATGCATTGAAGCACTACAGAGACGGCATCGGGAGAAATAAAGGGAGAAATAAACATTCTCTGAACATTGGGAGAAAAAACATTCTCTGAACATTTGGGAGATATCAAGCATTCTTTGGAATTCCTTCATCATATTTATAAGATAAGTAACTTTTTAATGAGATAAATATATATTCTTTGAACTTTACTCTATTTAATTTTTGTATTTGCAAGACAAGCTACTTTTTCCCTTGCTTTACAACGGACAGGTCATTGATGCTATTTGACACCGCTCACGCCAGATTTCTGACAGTTATCACTCTAAGTGTCGAGAAGTCTGAGACCTTGTCACGTGTTTAATAGCAAGTTTGTCTAGTAATAAGTTACCTGGATCTGGGGTGGATCGGTTTTCATAGAGTGATAACACTAGTAGTTTTATACACAATGATATGTGTTAGCAATGTGCTAATGGAGGAACATGCACATGCCCCCTAATGTTAGCGGAGCCTCAATGCTAATTTTGCACCTCAAATATATGCTACCAGAGTGCTCTTTAGTAAATATGCCTCTTCGACTCAGGTTTTCTTCATCATTTAAAAGTTTCTCATTCTCTACTTATTAAGCTGTCTGGTCAATATTCAGCTTTCACAGATGGTGTTTTTTGGAAATGCCAGCTAAAGAAAATTCAGATATTCAGCCCCAGTATCCAAATAGGGGCCATATTGAATATCTACTGTAGATAGAATAGCCAGTGTTGGCTCTATCCAGCTATAGGTGATATTCAGCCCTTCTTCGTGAATAGGCAGAATACGAGGGGACATGGGATGAGGGTGAAGAGAGCTAGATTCAGGAGTGATATGCGGAAATATTTCTTTACGGAAAGAATGGTGGATCCGTGGAATAGTCTCCCAGTGGAGGTGGTAGAGATGAGGACAGCAACTGAATTCAAAAAAGCATGGGACAAACACAGAGGATCTCTAAAGGTAAAAAGGGGACTGTTGTAGTTGTTGATATGGAAGGACAGACTAGACAGACTATGTGGTTTTTTTCTGTCATATTTCTATGTTTCTATGTTTTTTCTGTCTTAGTCTATCTGGATAATGGACTGAATATCACTGCTCTCCAGATAATTTACTGCTCTATCCATAGATGACCCCTGCACTTTCCAGATAGAGCTGAGGAATTCTGTCACATATTCAACAGCATTGTCTGGATAGTACCACTGGATATAAACACATAGCCCTGGCCAGTGTCACTTTTCTGGACAGCTACACTTGTTATCTGGATAAGTGGTTATAAATATTGATAAAACAAATGTGTCTGACATGGAGTTTCCCTAGCTATAATTAAAAATGAGGACAAGAAACTCATGAAACAATAACCTTTACCTATCAACCAGTGAAAATAAGGAGTAAAAGACTTCAGTGCAGTTTACTTTCCTTCTGTTCTGCTAGGGATGACTCCCTTGCTATTAGGAAATATAGAAAAAAATCCTTATATACTTTATTTCGTGACTACAAGTGCATGTACAAAACTTTTTTTTTGAACTTTTCTTTATGCTAAAATCAAGACCATTAAAGACTGTATTCAATTTCATAGTACAGGACTAGACATGCCGTTGTTTGTCTATACTCCCCGACTATCCTATTAATGGCATAGCAAGAAATACTAACTTGTAACACTTCTGAGTCTACCTTCTAGAGTCCTCAGCTCATCAAATTCACTCATTGCCTGACAAGGATCTTTGACTACATCAGGGACTTCAGTTAACTTGGCATTCAAGTCAAATAAATAAATATTGTCCCACATGTTTCTTGCCATATCAGAAAATGATACATTTTACACACTAATTTGCTAATATCATAAAAGGGATTTTATTATGTTGGTTTTGCACATTTATTTACATTCTCTTATATACCGCGCTATTCTGCATCAGTGCGGTTTACATTGAACAAACTGAAATTACATTGAACAGGATATTATAACTTGGAGATAACTATTTTACAGGGAACATGGGCTATGGAGGGTTAAGTGGCTTGCCCAAGACCACAAGGAGCACCTGTGGGACTAGAAACCCCAGTCCTTCCGGCCCAAGGTTGCCATGCTTTAATGCAAGATGGCTTTTGTTCATATGAATGAAAGTCCTAGGCTTCTTCTCCCTTTATAATTCAAATCTTCTGGAAATGGATATCCTGTCTTTGATGTATTATCAGGTATGGTATGGCATGATGGGTGGTAACTAGGGATTCTTAAAAATATAAGGCAAGCAATAGTTAAGGGCAAACCAGAACCACATTTATTCTCCAGGACCAAGCAGGAAGTCAGTCCTCACATATGGATGACGTCCACGTCGATGGAGCCCTTGCGGAGCATTTCCCCAGCTTTCCAAGAAAGCCTTTGGGAATGCAGGCACACATGCGCAGTTCCCTTACCGCCTAAAGGTGCCATCTTGCTCAGTCTCTCTTTTTCCATGAAGCCCACCGGACGTGTGTCCTAGTCCTCCTGGAAAATACTTAGATTTTTGCATGATTCCTTCGCTATTTTTTCTCCGGTTCGACGCCGGTTCCCCTCCCGCCGGGTTCGGTACACCGGTATCGAGCCCGATCTTCTTTTTTCGGTTTTTGCCCTTCGTGGCTGGCGTTCACGCCCTTTTTTCTTTTTCCCTGGAAGGCCGGTCCTTTGACCTCGCGGGGACTCTTTTTTCCCCAATGGCTTCCAGTGGGTTCAAAAGGTGTGATCGGTGCAAGAAGCTAATGTCTCTCACCGACACACACGACTGCTGCCTTCGGTGCCTCGGTCCTGACCACGACCCTAAGACGTGTGGACCATGTGGAAAAATGTCTTCCAAGGCGCTTCAAAGTCGTCAGCACCAAAAGGAAAGGCTTTTCTCTGACTCGGCCTCTGGCCGGGCCCGGACCTCGTCTGAGGCCTCGACAACTAAGGGAATCGGATCCCGAGCACCGTCGGGGCTCCTCGGACAGGGGGACCCCGACCAGGAACGAAAGAGGAAGAAGCGGCTCGCGAGGGCATCGTTGGAAGAGGTCCCTGGCTCCTCGAGAGCTAGGTCTCAGACCCCCGACCGTCGCCCCGGGCCCGTGGAACAGGAGAAGCCTCCCAAAGTACCTTGAGTGGAGCCGGAGTCTGCTGGACACGTAAGTCCTGTAGTCCTCGTGGACTCTCCTCCCAGAGAGCCGACATCGGGCCCGGTCTCCTGAGCTGGGTCTCAGGCTGACAGCCTTGGAGAGCAGACTGTCTGCCTTCATGGAACAGCAGCGGGCACTGATGGCCAGCCTGTCTGGCGCATCTGCCCCGACCACCGGGACATCGACATCGAAGTCGACCCCGGAGACCGAGTCGATACTCGAGACCATAAAGGCTCGAGGTCGACCTCGGTCGCGGTCTCCCTCGACCTCCCATTCGGGACAGAGGGCGTCGACGCTGGTGCCTTCGGCGTCGGGGCGGGTGCTCACAGGCCCTGCGTGGTCGGACCCCGATTCCTCATCGGACGAGTCTGCCTGGGAGACGGAGGACGAGGAGTCCCCCGACACCTTCAAGACTCGGTGCATCCCGTCGGACTCACCACAGTCTGAACCCCGGAGTAGATCCCCCTGGAGGATACCCGGTTCTCAGAGTTCATCCGGGATATGGCCACCACATTGGCTATCCCTGCGGACCCCGAGGAGGAGCCTTGAGCTAAAGAGCTCGAGACCCTACAGTATGACTCTCCTCCGAAGGAGGCCTTTACTGTTCTGGTTCCTCCGATGCTGGAACAGCTCCTCTTCCAGATGTGGGAGGCACCGGTCTCGGCACCGGTTCTAAGCAAGCGGGTCGATTCTATCTATCGACTCCGGAAGAGCCCTGGCTTTCAGAAGGCACAGCTACCACACCATTCCATGGTGGTGGAATCGACCATGCATCGCCTGAAAAGTCAGAAGATGCACTCCACGGTGCCCCCTGGCAGGGAGGCCCGGAACCTCGATGGTTTTGGTAGAAAGTGCTTCCAGGGCTCGATGCTTGCTTGCCGTGTCCAGTCTTACCAGCTGTACATGGGCATGTACTTGCGAGACCTGGCCAAGGAGCTGGCCGGGTTCTCTGATGGTCTCTCCGGGGAACCCTTGCAGAGGTTCAAGTCCTTGTCCTCGGGGATCCGGGAATGCTGCAAGTTTATGTCCCACGCTGCCTACGATGGCTTCGAGGCTTCGGCCCGTGTTGCGGCAGCCAGCATCGCGGCTCAACGCCAGGCATGGCTGCAGTCATCGGACCTTGAGCCATGGGTTCAGGACAAGTTGGTCGATGTCCCTTGCTGAGGTGAGAACCTTTTTGGCAAGCCCATGACCGAGAAGGCCGCACAGCTCGAAACCGAGCACCTCACGAGGACAAGGCTGTCTAGGAAGACTTCTGCCCCTTCTCACAAAAAGAAGGGCTCGGGTAAAAAGCCCTTTTACCCGAGGAAGGGCACTGCCTACAAACAGTACCCACAGTACCAGGGTCAGCAAGCCAAGGGGCAGGGTAATGGGCCCCGTAGGCAGAGGACTCCCAAGCCTCCGGCCCCTGCTCCCACTCAGCAGGGTGGGGATGTTTGACTCCTTAGGCATAGCCTCTCCGTCCCTGCTCTCCCAACCCTGCACAGGAGCTCGCCTCGCCCTGTTTGCCCACAAGTGGCCACTCATTACTGGAGACAGTTGGGTGTTAAGCATAGTCCACAAGGGCTATCTGCTACACTTCCAACAGCTGCCTCCTCCATACTTTCCAGGGGAACCTCCAAGGCCTCCCCTGCATACAGATCTTCTCCTTCAGGAGCTCCAAGGTCTGTTGGTGGACAGGGCAGTGGAGCCTGTGCCTCCACACTTACAAGGTCAAGGGTTCTACTCCAGGTATTTCCTAGTACCCAAAAGAACCGGTGGCCTTCGGCCTATTCTAGACCTCAGAAATCTCAACAAATTCCTAGAGAAAGAAAAGTTCAAGATGCTTACTCTTGGAACACTTCTGCCCTACCTACAGCAGGGAGATTGGCTATGCTCCTTAGATCTAAAGGATGCGTACACTCACACCATTATTCATCCAGACCATAGAAAGTACCTCAGGTTCATTGTGGGAGGAAACCATTATCAGTACAGAGTACTGCCTTTTGGCCTCACCTCCGCTCCCAGGGTCTTTACCAAATGCCTGGCAGTGGTGGCGGCCTACCTGAGAAATCAGGGAATCTTTGTCTTCCCCTATTTGGACGACTGGCTTATCAGGGGTCAGACATGCCAGGAGGCCAGACAAGCCTCCCTCAGAACTATTGCTCTTCAAAGCCTGGGGTTTGTAATAAACTTCGCAAAGTCCACTTTGCTCCCCTCCCAGAACTTGGAGTTCATAGGGGCAAGGTTGGAGTCTCTGCTGGCAAAGGCATTCTTGCCAGAAGACAGAGCCCAAAGACTGATAAACTTGGCAAGACAGTTTCTCAGCAGGTCACTGGTCTCCGCCAGACTCTGCCTGAGACTTCTTGGCCACATGGCTTCGACAGTACATGTGACCCCCAATGCCAGGCTCCATATCAGGCCTGCACAGTGGTGCCTTCGGACTCAGTGGTCACAGGCCACAGGCAGTCTCAGAGACAGGATAAGGGTGTCCAGACAATTTCTGAACTCCCTCAGCTGGTGGCTGCACCCACCCAATCTGCTGCAAGGAGTGCCTTTTCAGATTCCTGGGTTCACAGTGGTGTTGACCACGGATGCCTCCCTGTAGGGCTTGGGGGCTCATTGTCTAGGCAAGTGCACCCAGGGCCTGTGGTCTCCCTGGGAAGCCGCACAGCAAATCAATCTATTGGAACTCAAGGCTATTCGGTTAGCCCTCAAAACTTTCTCTCCAACCCTGGCTCATCAGTCTGTCCTAGTTCAAACAGACAACCAGATATCCATGTTTTATGTGAACAAGCAGGGCAGAACTGGGTTCAGGCTCCTTTGTCAGGAGGCACAGGACCTTTGTTTGTTTGCTCTCAGGCACAACATGCTCCTCAAGGCTGTGTATCTCCCTGGCCAGGAAAACTACCTGGCCGACAGGTTGAGCAGGATTCTACAGCCCCACGAGTGGCAGCTCCATCCTTTGGTGGTTCATAAGATTTTCCTGAAATGGGGACTTCCATCCATAGATCTGTTTGCCAGTCCACTCAACAAACAGCTGCCAAAGGTCTGCTCCAGGCAACCGCATCCTCTGCGGATAGCAGCGGATGCTTTTCTGATTCCATGGTCTCAGGGCCTCCTGTATGCATTTCCTCCCACGCCCTTGGTGGCCCGGACCCTGTTCAAGATTCTTCAGGACAAGGCCTCGGTCCTGCTGGTAGCTCCCAGTTGGCCGAGACAGCCTTGCTTCCCACTTCTGCTTCAGCTGGTGGTGGATCCTCCACTGCCTCTGGGGTTGCAACCCAACCCTCTCTCTCAGGATCAGGGTTCCCTTCTGCACCCCAATCTCAAAGCTCACAATTTGATGGCCTGGAGGCTACAAGGGTAGTTTTGGCTCCCTGGGGCCTACCTCAGGAAGTTCAGGAGGTTGTCCTAGCCTCTAGGAAACAGTCCACTAGGAAAACCTATGCTCTCAAATGGAAAAGGTTTTCTGTGTGGTGTCAGCTACGTACAGAGGATCCTTTCTCCTGTACTGTACCAGTAGTGCTTCAGTACTCACTGCACTTATCAAATCAGGGACTTAAGTCCAATTCTGTTCGGGTCCACCTCTCAGCTCTAGCAGCTCACCACTCACCGGTGGAAGGACATTCTCTGTCGGTTCACCCCTTGGTGTCCCACTTTCTCAGAGGCTTGCTTTTGCTCAAGCCTCCAATCCATCCTCCTGCTCCTGAGTGGGAGTTGAATGTGGTCTTGCAGCAACTGACTCGCCCACCTTTTGAGCCGATGGCTACTCGTCCTCTCCGCTTCCTGTCCTGGAAGACACTCTTCTTGGTAGCCCTAACCTCGGCCAGGCGAGTGAGTGAGCTTCAGGCCCTGGTCTGTGTTCAATAGGAACAGTGTAGTCCTTAGGACTCATCCAAAATTCCTCCCAAAAGTTGTCTCCTCCTTCCACCTTAACCAAGAGGCGGTTCTTCCAACATTCTTCCCTAGGCCTCATGCAAGCCAGGCTGAAGCAGTTCTGCATACCCTGGACTTTAGGAGGGCCTTATCCTTCTACCTTGACCGTACGCAGGGGCATAGAAGGGCTACTCAGCTCTTCATATCTTTTGACCCTAATAATTTGGGCTAATCGTATATATGTATTTTAGTTATGCACATGAATACATACCATACATTCCTTTATGCCCCTTTTAAAGTATACTTACATGATTGCACTTTTTATTCTTTTATCTATGTTTTTATAAGTTAGCCATCAAATTCTTAACTATACGTTTTACACCCACAATAATGTATTATTTTCTTGAGTGATGATGTATTTATTAATTCACTGTTATTGTCTATTATTTTTTTTGGCTATGTCAATTATGAGTTGTTGGTGAATTTAGATACAAACATAGAATATAATGTCTTCTTTTACATTTATGTATTTATAGATATATGTATTATTTGGCATGTTATTTATTTATTTATTTCCGTGTTGAGTATCTTAGGTTTCATTCTTGGTGTGATGTTTTTTATGGTTATTTATCTATTTATGTTTTTATTTATGATGTTATTTATTATTATTTATGATGTTTTTAGTTTAGCCTGCCCCTGAAGAAGGTAGCGAAACACGGCCTGTGTCGGGCCCTAGGCTAAAGGTGACCAATAAAAGAATTTCCTTCCTTACTGCTGTCCACGTTGTTTTACTGGGTCAATTGGTAGACATCTGCAGGGCTGCAACTTGGTCCTCAAGCCAGACGTTTGCGGCCCATTACTGTCTGGAAAGGGAGTCCCGTAGGGACAGTGCTTTTGGACAGACAGTACTCCGGAATCTCTTTGAGGTTTAGGCAACTCCTGCCCTCCAGCCCTCCGTTGGGCTACCGGTGGAGGTTCTGTCAGTAAAAAGCCTTTCTTTGATGCTGGGACTAGAGGGAGTTCTCTTGTTCAGCCTGGGTTCCTTGGTAGCCCAGAGCTAGGGAGTCACCCATATGTGAGGACTGACTTCCTGCTTGGTCCTGGAGAAAGAGTTATTACTCAGCTGTAACAGGTGTTCTCCAGGAGCAGCAGGAATCAGTTCTCACAACCCTCTCTCCTCCCCTGGGAGTTGCAGTTGTACATAGTTTATTTTTACATTTTTTGTGTGCTGTTTTTAGCTATATCATTTGACTGAGCAAGATGGCACCTTTAGGCGTGCCTGCATTCCCAAAGGCTTTCTTGAAAAGCTGGGGAAATGCTCCACAAGGGCTCCATCGACATTGATGTCACCCATATGTGAGGACTGATTCCTGATGCTCCTGGAGAACACCTGTTACAGGTGAGTAACTACCCTTTATGCTCCAACCATCCAGCATGTCATTCCCCAGCTTGTTGACTTCCCAACGCTGGTTTTCAGTATCTATCCCCTGGCCCACAATTTAAAGTTCAGTCAAAGTTCAGAATAAAGTTGGATTTTAGTGTCTGTGAATATAGTGCCCAGCCACACACCAAACAAAGGCAAAGTTAAGTAGTTTTCCCAGGCAGCTGACCTACTTCCCTTGCACAAATGTTGTCCCTGGATCTTACTCCAGTCAGATCCTAACCTGCCAAAGTGATATATTTCTTTCTTTCTAAATCTCCTACCTCACAGAAGGACTCTTTTGCCCAGCCTTGCTTGGAAGGGTTTTCTGTCTCCAAGGTCCTCCCTCTCTCTTGCACACAACTGGATTCTTAATCCTTCTGTCTGGGTCATGCCCTCCCAGCCCTGAATTTGAAACTGTAGACCTTTTTAAGATGGGCAACTGACAATCCCTTTGGAGAGGGATGGGTAACTTCCTATACACCCAATCACATCAAGTATTAAGAGGCATAATATTTTCCTTAAGTTAGGGTATAGTTCAAAAGGAAAACTTTAAAGTCAGTTAGGGTATCGTTGAACAGGCAGACTTTCAGTTAGTATTTATTGCCCACCCAGCTGAGACATAAATCTTTGATTTATAGGTTTTTAAGCAAGTTAAAGAGAAAGGAGGGAAATTTCACCAGGTTTAACTGGTTATCATCATTAGCAGGATATTAGGCCTTACAGATAGATTAATTCTAGGTTCTTTCAGTTCATATTAAGGTGAACATTAAACAAAGTCCCTTATACTTTTTTTTTTTTTTATACACATTTATATACCGCATCTTCCAAAGTTCAGTTGCGGTTTACAGTGAACAATAGTTAACAAAGCAAGTTTGTTTTACAGGGAATGTCATATTATAACAGAACATATTTACAAGGAACATCATATTATATATAGAATATACAATCTAAACAATGTGGGATAATACAGAACAGAATAAACTATATACAGTTTTATATATGTATTTATATACATGGAAGTGAAAGGACATAAGCTGTGAAGTCATCATGATTGTGTGTCAATTGTGTGGGTTAGGGTTTTTGCTTGATGCAGATAGATACCTGTTTAACTTTGTCTAAAGCAGGTTGTGAGTTATCTATGTTATAGTGTTTGGTGAACAAATAAGTTTTTAATTTTTTGCGGAGTTCCATGATCTCCGTTAGTGTTCGTAGCTCCTCTGGGAGGGAATTCCAGATCGTTGGGGCTATGTGGGAAAAGGCTCTGTTATTTGTTGATTTATGAGCTCTTGTATAATCTTTTGGGATCTTTAATCTGTTCAATTGTCCTTTTCTGTGTGTGGACTTAGATGGTTCTTTGTGTGTTAAGTTACATAGCATAGTTGGGGCCATATCATATAAGGCCTTGAATGAAGTTATTATTGTTTTGTAGATTATTCTACTTTGAATTGGTAGCCAATGGAGAGAGGCTAGTATTGGTGATATGTGTTGGAGTGAGTTAATTTTCAATATGATTCTGGCCGCTGCGTTTTGCGCTAATTGCAATTGTTTGATGTTTTGTTTTGATATGCCTATTAGAACTAGATTTGCAAAGTCAAAATGTGGAGTTATGGTGGCCTGGATTATGTTGATAAAGTCTTGTGTAAATACTAGCGGACGAAGTTGTTTGAGGGTTTTGAGTTTGAAATAAGTTTTCTTTATGGTATTGCTAATGTGTGTTTCCATCGTAAGGTGTATGTCTAGAATTACGCCTAGATATCTTATTTCGTTTTTTATTTTAATTTCTTGGTTTTGAAGTCTTATGTGTGTTGGGGGGATATAGGATTTGTTCTTGGTCACGATTAGAACTTCAGTTTTAGTGTGGTTTATGTGGAGGTTTTGTGCTTTTAGCCAAGTAGTAATTTCATTATAACAGTCCGATAGGAGTTGTAGCGGTAGGTTGGGTATCGTGAATGGAATATACATCATAATATCGTCTGCGTATAGATGATATTTTACTCCAAATTTTTTGAAAATGTTGCAGACTGGTTTTATGTAGATATTAAAAAGCAGGGCTGATAGCGCTGAACCTTGTGGTAATCCAATTTCTTGTTTATATGTGGTTGAGTTTTGATTTCCAATTCTTACATTTTGCGTTCTATTATCTAGGTAGGATGAGAACCATTTATGTACTGTAGAGTTTAAGCCTATTTGTCTCAAGCTATTGAGCATTATTGTGTGGTGTACGCTGTCAAACGCAGCTGATATATCAATGAAAAGTAGAATGAAGGCCTGTTTATTATTGTCAATTCCTCTTAGGAGCGTATCTATTAAAACTGTGAGGAGTGTTTCAACTCAATGGCATGGCTGAAAGCCATACTGTTGCTCATCAAGAGGGTAAGATGAGTCTAGAAAGTCCTGTGTCTGTAATTGAACCACTTTTTCAATTATTTTAGCCAAGAATGGTATGCTTGAAATGGGTCTATATGATGCAGGTAAAGTTTTATCAAGTTTGCTGTTCTTGAGGATTGGCCGTATTTGTGCGTGTTTGAGTGATGGTGGGAGGTAGCCTTGGGTTAGTGAGAGGTTCACTATTGAGAGAATGTAGGGTAATAAAATTGGTAGGGTATTTTTTATCCATGTTACTGGACATGGATCTAGATATGAAGTTGTGGTGTTGAGACTGGTGATAATGTTTTTTAGTGTCTCTTTAGTTATGGGATGGAACTCAGACCATTCATCTTGTGGCTGGTGTGATAAGTTGGTAATGTCTATAGACATTGACGGCATTTTTGCTTTGTTTTGATAATGGTGGGCTAAGGTTTGAACTGAGATGTCTGTAATTTCGCTGTCGGAGGTTTGAGGGTTGGTTAGATTTCTGACAATGGTGAATAACTCTCTTGGCCTGTTATATGATTTTGATAGTATTTTAGCATAATATTCTTTTTTTGTGCTGTCCAAGGTTTCTTTGTATTTATTGAGGTGGTTAATGTATATTTCTTTGTGTATTGTCAATTTAGATTTGCGCCAGTTGTGTTCTAGTTTTCTCAGGTTCCGTTTCATTTGCTTTAGTGTATTGTTGAACCAAGGTTTGGTATTAGTCTCAGAGTAAGTGATCTTTTTGTGTGTGTGATTAATTTTGGCTGCATTGTTGATAGTTTCATGCCAGTTTTTGACAGTGTCATCTAAATTCGTTGCTGGTGATAGGTGAGGGATTGTTAAATCAATAAATTCTTCATTGTTGAACTTTTTAAATCTTGTAGTTGGGACAAATCTGGATTGGTTGTTAGTGCTAGTGAGGGGATATGTAAGATTTAATTTGATGATGTAGTGATCAGGCCAGGGTATCTGTGTACATTCAACTGAATTTGGGTTGATTAGTTTGAAGAGTGTATTAGGGAGAAAGACAAGATCGAGAGTTCCACCTTTGATGTGTGTAGAAGTGTTTATTATCTGATGATATTCCATGTCTGATATTGTGTCAAAGAATAGTTTAGCGTCTAGTGTTGGTAGAGAAGGAAGGTTAAAATCTCCTAGCATGATTATAGGGTGTTGTTCAGTGGAGAAGCTGAGGAGTTCAATAAAAGCGTCAAGGCAATCTGGGTTTTGGTCTGGGGGTCTATATGCTAAACAGAGTTTCATGATACCAATTTTTATTAATAACGTATCTATGTTGTTGGAGATGTTTGATTGGATTGTTTTGGCACTTAGTACCTTTTTTGTCATCATTAATACACCTCCGCCTTTCCTATTGGTTCTATGTTTATAGAAAGTGTCATAGTCTTCATTATTTAGTTGATTTATGTAGACTGTATCGGTATCGGTGAGTCAGGTTTCAGTGACACATAATATGTCTGGTTTTAAGTCAGATATTAAGTCATTAAATATGGGTAGCTTGTTTTTCATGGAGCGTGCGTTGATAAGGATGCATGAGAGGGATGTTGAGTTATTGGTGCATGTTCCCTTGGTTGTTTGATGTGGGTTTGTTTGTTTTATGTGAATTAGTCTATGGAAATTTAGTCTAGGATGGTTGTATGGATAAATGTGTCCAGTGTGGAAGTTGTTTCTAGTGTGTGTGTGAATTATGGGAATTGTTTTATGGTTATTGTTGTGTAGGCTTAGTGTTAGGTCTATGATTAGTATTGCTAATATACTTATTATGTATATTTGTATTGGTTCAAGTATCTCTATTCCCTTAGCAACTTTAAATAACTGAACAACTTTAAATAAATAAACAAATCATTAAAACTAAGATGCAGCAGCAGTCCAGCAGCAAGATGGGGGCTATCCAGTCTTTTGCACTAAGTGTCTCATGTATGATTATCTCCCAGCTGGTAAGAGGTCTTATGTGTGCACTAGGGGCAAAGAGCTCCTTGCTTTTAGGGAATGAGTCTGATTTCTGGAGGATAGGGTGGCAGACTTGGAAGAACTGAGTCAGACAGAGAGGTATAAAGAGGAGACCTTCAGGAACATAGCACAGAAGTCCCCCCTCCAGTCTGGCAGCCTCTCGGTTGCCATGGAAGAGAGAGGACATGTGAAAGCAGAACATCACCTTGGTGTGGCAAAAAGTGATCCTCTAGCTAGGACCTGTCCTCCAGGTGAGGGTGTGTCTCCAGGGGCATATGTGCTTGAGAGAAGGGTTAGGATGGCCATTATAGCTACAATCATTAGGCATGTATATTGCTGGGTAGCTGGTGCGCATGAGGATCACCTGGTAACTTGTCTGCCTGGTGTGAAGACAGCAGACCTCACGTGCCACCTAGATAAAATTTTAGATAGTGCTGGGGAGTAATCTGCTGTTCTTGGTACCAATGACATAGGAAAGTATGAGAAGCAGCCAAACTTAAGATTTTAGGTCAAAAGCTGAAATCCACATTGTCCATGGTAGCATTCTCAGAAATGCTGCCCATTCCACACGCAGGACCCAAGAGGCAGGCAGAACACCAGTCACAATGCATGTGTGACACAATGCTGCAGGAAAGAGGGCTTTAGATTTTCTCAGAGCAGGGCATCATTCTGGGGAAGGGGAGAGTGGTTCCAAAAGGATGGGCTCTGGCACTAATCTTAGAATGAGGAATCTTCGTTTGTTAAATTTCCCCCGAACTCACTACCTCTCTCCGAATATACTATTTACCAAATATTTGAAGGATATATTAAAAGTTCCTGACCCAGATTCGATAGTTTTATCTAAATTGTATTACTTGCCTTCTGGTGTCAGAGAACCTTGTGTATTAGATACGGAGACAGGTGGTGGTGCTACTGGGGAAATTGAACAATTAACAGCGCAGAGTTTGGATTTATCTGTTTTTTTAGAGACCTCTGTTGAAGAAATTCCTACTCGTGCTATACTTCTGGTAACCTTTTTGTTAGAGAAAGACAAAAAAATGATTTTACGTTCTTATTTTAAATGCCGTCATGAGAAATTTTTTGGCCAGGAGATTCAGATTTTCCCCGATGTATGTCGTAGTACACAATTAAAGAGAAAAGCTTTCCTAGTGCTTCACCCTCAGGTTTTGGCTCTTGGGGCTTCCTTTCTGTTAAAATGTCCTTGTAAATGTGTTATAGATTTTCGGGGTAAGTCGTATATTTTCTTGGATTCCTCTCAGCTGGAGATTTTTCTACAGGGATCGAGTGTGAAGTAGTTCTGCTTTTAATTCATTTCTAGCTCTTATTTAGTATTTGGGGTCTTTTTAAATTGATTCCACTTTGTCGGGTAATGACTTTCATTAGAGTTTTCAAACTCCATATTGTGGGCTGGGAGTTTTTTCTATCATTTATTGTATTTGATTAGTGTATTTTTCTTGTATGTCCTTAATTTTCTCTCAATAAAGAGGATTTGAAAATTAAATGAAAAAAAAAGAAAAGGAGATAGAGCAGCTTCTAAACTAGATAATGGAAGAAAGCCGATGGTCTCCCAAGGGCACCTAGTTTAGAATTACAGCACTGTGTGCGCATTGTAGTGCTATAAAAATGATCAATAATAGTAGTAGTAGTAATGATATATTTTTGGGAGGATACTAGCAGAAGAGGGAAGTTAGGGCACCCCCAATAGAGAGGCTCCAATAAAGGTGCAAGTAACTCAGTTGCCTGTACAGTAAAAAGCAGAGTTGAAATATTCTAAATTAACCCTGTCAACTAATAACCAGATTGTTCATATGAACAGAAAACAAACTTTAAACTGCCTGTATGCAAATGATAGAAGTCTAAAAAATAAGATGGGAGAGTTAGACTCTATAACACTGAATGAAAGATTATATATAATTGGCATATCAAAAACCTGATGTAAAGAGGATGATCAATGGAACAGTGTGATACCTGGATACAAATTAAATCACAATGATATGGTAGGTCAAATTGGTGGATGGGGGTGATATATGTTAAAGAGGACATTGAGTAAAACAGGAAAAAAAAATACTGTAGAATTTCATGAAAAAGGGGAAGGGAATGGCAGTGGGGGTGTACTACCGTCCTTCTGGCCAGAATGAATGATGAATACTAGCAGAAAATAGGGAAGCTAACAAAATTTAAAACACAATAATAATGGTTGATTTCAATTGCCCCATTATTGACTGGATTAATGTCACATTAGAATATACCAGGGAGATAAAGTTTCTGTTTCATGTATGACTGCTTCATGGAACAACTGGTTCAGGAACCGACATGAGGGGAAACTATTTTAGACCTAGTCCTTAGTGGAACACAAAATCTGGTGCAAGAGGTAACAGTACAGAGCCACTTAACAATAGTGATCATAACATGATTAAATTTATTTCATAAATGGAAGGACAGCAAGGAAATCTGCTGCACTAGCATTTAACTATCAAGGGGTGAAAAGGGGTCAACTGTAAATGTTAAGAGTTTACATCAGGCCTGAGCATTGTTTAAAAATACTATCTTGGAAGCCCAGACCTATGTACTCCATTCATTAAGAAGCGTGGAAGGAAGGCTAAATAACTGTGTATAGTTTAAAGGTGATGTCAGAGAAACTGTTATATTGCCAAATTGAATTTTTCAGAAAATGGAAAAATGAGACAAATGATGAAAATAGGGAACAACATAAGCACTACCAAGTTAGATGCAAAATATTTATAAGGCAGACAAAGAGAATCTGAAAAGATGCTTGCTGTGGAAGCAAAAATTCAAAATAAAAACTTTTGCAGGCACATTCATAGAAAAGAAACAGTGAGAGAGTATGTTGAACCATCAAATATTAGAGGGGTTATAAGAACATAAGAACATAAGATATGCCATACTGGGTCAGACCAAGGTCCATCAAGCCCAGTATTCTGTTTCCAACAGTGGCCAATCTAGGTCATATGTACCTAGCAGTTTCCCCAAGGGACACAGGTTCCACAATACTTGTATTGGTTCAAGCATTGATATCCTGGGTCCCTTCTTAATAATAGTTTATGGACCTTTCCTCCAGGAACTTGTCCAAACCTTTTTTAAACCCAGCTACACTAACAGCCTTTACTACATCCTCCGGTAACAAATTCCAGAGTTTGATTACACGTTGAGTGAAAAAATATTTTCTTTTATTAGTCTTAAATAGTTTACCCTGTAGCTTCATTGCATGTCCCCTAGACTTTCTATATTCTGATAAGGTAAACAATCGATCTACGTTTACCCGTTCCACTCCGTTCATTAATTTATAGACTTCTATTATATCTCCCCTCAGCCGTCTCTTTTCCAGGTTAAAGAGCCCTAACCTTTTTAGCCTTTCTTCATAGGAGTATCCTTCCATCCCCTTTACCATTTTGTTGGCTCTTCTCTGAACCTTTTCTAAAATCGCTATATCCTTTTTAAGATACGGCGACCAGAATTGCACACAATATTCAAGGTGCGGTCTCACCATGGAACGATATAGAGGCATTATAATATATTTTGTTTTATTTTCCATTCCTTTCCTTATCATACCTAGCATTCTATTTGCTCTCTTGGCCGCTGCTGCACACTGGGCCGAGGGTTTTAACATGGTATCCACAATGACGCCTAAATCTTTTTCCTGGGTGGTAGTTCCTAATGTGGAACCTTGCATCGTGTAACCATAGTTTGGGTTGTTCTTCCCTAGGTGCATAACCTTGCACTTGTCCACATTAAATTTCATCTGCCATTTTGATGCCCAATCTTCCAATTTATCAAGATCCTCTTGCAATTTTCCACAATCCTCTTGGGTTTTAACAACTTTAAATAGTTTTGAGTCATCTGCAAATTTGATAACCTCACTCATTATTCCACTTTCCAGGTCATTTATGAATATGTCAAAAAGCAGCGGACCCAGCACAGATCCCTGGGGTACATCACTATTCACCTTTCTCCATTGGGAAAATTGGCCATTTAGCCCTACCCTCTGCTTTCTATCTTTTAACCAGTTCCTGATCCACAATAGTACACTGCCTCCTATCCCATGACTCTTTAGTTTTGCCAAAAGTCTCTCATGAGTGACCTTGTCAAAGGCTTTCTGAAAGTCCAGATATACAATATCAACTGACTCACCTTTGTCCACCTGATTATTCACTCCTTCAAAAAAACATAACAGATTAGTAAGACAAGATCTTCCTTGTCTAAAGCCATGTTGGCTGTCTCCCATTAGGTCATGACTATCTACATGCTGAGTAATTTTATTCTTTATGATGGTTTCCACCATTTTTCCCGGTACTGAATTCAGGCTCACCGGTCTGTAGTTTCCCGGATCACCCCTGGAACCATTTTTAAAAATTGGTGTTACATTGGCGATCCTCCAATCTTCAGGTATTAGAGATGATTTTAATGATAGTTCACAGATTACTAATAGGACTGAGGGGAGATATAATAGAGATCTATAAAATAATGAATGGAGTAGAAGGAGTAAACATAGACTGATTTTTTCTTCTTCAAAAGTGAACTAAGGGAGGACAAGGCCATAGCAGAGAATTACTTCAGTCTTTTCTGAAGAATATGTAAATTATTTCCCTGTACCAAAAATTATATTTAAAGATGATGTATCAGAAGAATTGAAACAAATCTTGATAAACCGGGAAGATGTAGTATCTGATAAACTAAAGAGTAACAAATCACCTTGACTGGATGATGTGCATCCCAGGATGCTAAAAGTACTCAAAAATGAAATTGCAGCCCTACTATTAGTAATTTGTGCATTATCATTGAAATTGTAAATAATATCTAAAGATTAGAGAATGACCAAAGTAATGCCACTTTTTAAATAGGGTTTCAGTGCTGATCTGGGAAACTACTGACTAGTGACCTGTCAGCACTGCTGGGCAAAATGGTAGAAAGTCATTACAAAGAAGAAAATTACTGAACATATAGATTGTGATGTTTTAATGTGACCAAGTGACCGTGGATTTAGCTAATGAAAGTCTTGTCTCACTAATCTAGTATAGTTTTTTGAAGGTGTGAATAAACAGGAAGATAAAGGTATCGTGTATCTGGATTTTCAGAAAGTCTTTGACAAGATCTCTCATGAGAGACCCTTGAGTAAATTAAAAAGTGATGTGATAGGTGCCGTGTTCTAATGTGGAATGGGAAATGGTGGAAAGATCAAAAACAGAGAGTAGGGCTAAATGGAAAATGTTCTCAGTGGAGAAAGGTGAGTAGTGGTGTATCCCAGGAATCTGTATTGGGCTCACTGCTTTTTAGCATATTTATAAATGATCTGGAAATAGGAACAATGAGTGAGGTGATCAAACTTGCAGATGACACAAAATTATTCAAAGTTTTTAAATCAAAAGAGGATTGTGAAAAATTGCAAGAGAATCTTGAGAAATTGGGAGACGGAATCCAAATGGCCAATGAAATTTAATGTGGACAAATTCAAAGTTATGCACTTATAGAAGAACAACCCAAGCTATAGTTACCTGATGCAAGGTTCCACATTAGGAATGATCACCCATTAAAAGGATCTAGGCATCATCGTGGATAATCTTCTGCTTAGTGTGCAGTAGTGGCCAAGAAAGTAAATAGAATTCTAGAAATCATAAGGAAAGAAAAGGCAGAATAAAACCAGGAATGTTATAATCCCTATGTATTGCTCCATGGTGTGACCACATCTTGAGCATTGTGTGCAGTTCTGATCGCAATATCTAAAAAAAAGGCTATAGTGGAATTAGAAAAGGTACAGAGAAGTGCAACCAAAATGATAAAAGGGATGGAAGCATACCCCTATGAGGAAAGACTTAAAAGGTTAGGGCTCCTCAGTTTTGAAAAGAGATGGCTGAGGGGAGATATAATAGAGATCTATAAAATAATGAATGGAGTGGAAGGAGTAAACATAGACTGATTTTTTCTTCTTCAAAAAGTAGAAAAACTAAGGAAAATGCAATGAAGTACAATGTAGCACATTTAAGAGTAATCAGAGAAAATATTTCCTCAACATTTAATGGAACTCTGGAATTTGTTGCCGGAGGATGTATTAAAACCTTTTAGGGTTTAAAAGATGTTTGGATACATACCTAGAGGAAACGGAAATGTCCGTGAACTATTACTGAAGTGGACTGGGGAAATCCACTGCTTACCCCTGGGATAAGCAACATGGAATCTGTCTACCTTTAGGGAACCAAATAGGTATTTATGACCTAGATTAGCCACTGTTGGAAACAGAATACTGGACTTGATGGACCTTTGGTCTGAGCCACAGGCTTACCGAGGGTGGGGTGGTGGGTACAGTCCACTCTGGGTGCAAGCTAGGAGAGGGATGCACCCCCACCGCACGGCAACCTTATCATACAGCTGGCGTGAGACTTAGGACTTAGGCTGGGAGAGAAGAGCGGCTGGCCCTGGAGCATGAGGCATCATGGCAAGCCTGCTGTATGGTAAGTTTGCTGCGCTGCTTCTGTGAGCTCAGCAGTGGGGTGTGCATTGCGGCTCACAGTGCTGGCACTGTGGGGGATGCTCACCCCAATACCAAGGGGGCTGGGAATGCCACTGATCACACCCAGTATGGCATATCTAATGTTCTCTTCTCTTGCTGATGAAGAGTTGAAAATCATAATGTTTTGCAGATTATACTGATCTAAAGTTTTTTGTTTTTGCTTTTTCTTTTGCTTTTTGAAGGGAAGGATGACTTTTACAAATTGTGTAAGATGCAGAATTAGCCCTTTCTGTATTTTCACAGCATTTCAAATGCTGTTTGATTCATCCAAATTATTACTACCTCTTGGCTGCTAATAACTTTCATTACTGCTCTTGGTCTCTAATAATATCCAATAGAGTTCTGCCTTTTGCTCTACTAACCTCTCTAACATCAAATGCCACCATTCTGAATGAGCACTAGACAGATGTCCCTTCTGATTCCTCCTTTTCATGCAGTTTGTACTCACACAGCACACTCCAGTGGAAATGTGCCACTACTTTTTTCTTAGGGATGTTTTACAGGCAGACAAATGTAGTTAGTTTTCTTTTTTTCATGAATTTTCCCCATATTTGTTATTTTTTTAGTTTGATTCACGCTGTCATTTTAATAGGGAATTTTTAGCATGCACAAAATTGGATTAATGAACACTAAGCAATAAATTAATGCAAGCTAAGTTGATTAATGAGCTTTAAATCAGTTTAGTGCACAAAAAGGTATATGTTTACTTGAGCGCATTAGGCTTTTAAAGCTAACACAGCATTTTTGTGCAGATAACATGGTGATGGTCGTAAAAGTCATGTGTTATCTGTTGGGGACATGCACACAGTTCCCCAGCAGGTGGGAGAGGATCAGAGTGTTTGTGAATATTGGGAGAAGTGATTTCAAAAAGCTGTTCTCACACACAGAGAAGGTAAAAATGCACTTTTTCCCCCATGCACAGCTTTTTAAAATTGCTGCTCCTGCTGGATGTGAGGAGACATTGACATGCAGTCTTACATGTCCTTACAAGTATTTTACAAGAGGTTTTGTAATTGGCTGAGCATTTCTTAAATATGGTGGGAATTTTCAACATCCTGACCTGGGTGTCTTAATTCCTCTCTCAATGCCCTATCTAACATTTAACTTTAAAGGGATAATTTTATAACCAGATGCTTAGTTTAACCCCATTTCATAAAACAAATGTAGACACCTATGTTTGGTAGATATGGCAAGTACTGATACTTGGCCTAATGGGTGGATTTAGACATCTTTAGTAAAAACATCTAAGATACTGAGTCTGATCGAGATAAGACTAATCTCGTTTGCAAAAAATCTATCGACTGCTTGTCCCAGGACAAGCATTGTGGAAGCTCTGTGCCTTTTGGGAACCTGTCAGGTACTTGTGACCTGGCTTGGCCACTGTTAGAAACAGGACACTGGGCTTGTTGGACCTTGGTCTGACCAGTATGGCATTTCTTATGTCTTTTCATTCTACTGAGATGACTCTTGCAAAAGTCTCCAGTGATTTGTTCCTTGTATAAAACTAGAGGCCTTTTCTCAGTCCTCATTCTTCTTGACCTTTCTGCTGGTTTTGACACTGTTGACCACCAACTTTATCTTTGACACTTTGTCCTCATTTGGTTTAAAGGCTCTGTGCTATTCTGTTTCTCTTCTTATCTCTCCCATCATACTTTCCGTGTTTGTTCTGGTGGATCCTCCTCTGCTGTTATCCCGCTCTCAGTTGGTGTACCGCAAGGGTCTGTCTTGGGCCCACTCCTTTTCTCTATCTATACCCAGTCGCTTGGTGTGCTCATCTCTTCCCATGGCTTTCAGTACCATCTTTATGCTGATGACCCTCAGATCTATCTCTCTACACCTGAAATTTCTCCAGCAATCCAAGCCCAGATCTTTGCCTGCCTATCTGACATTGCTGCTTGGATGATTCACCACCATTTGAAAAGGCCAAAACTGAATTTCTTATTTTTCCCTTTAAACTCACCTCCCTCCTTCCTTCTTTCTCACTCTCTGTGGATAACATTCTACTCCTTCCTGTTTCCTCAGATCACAACCTTAGAGTGATCTTTGACTTTTCCTCACCTTCTTCTCAGACATCCAACTGATAGCTAAATCATGTCATTTCTTTCTCTATAACATCAGCAAAATTTTCCATTTCCTTTCTGAACACACTACTAAGACACTTATCCACTCTTTAGTAACCTCCCATCTAGACTACTGCAACCTCTTCCTTGCTCGTATAACCCCTATTATCAAGTCCCTTCATTGGCTCTCTATCCATTTCCTCATCCAATTCAAACTTCTCCTGCCGACTTATAAGTACATTCACTCTGCAGTTTCTCACTACCTTTCCTCTCGCATCTCTCTCTACACCCCTCCTCAGGAACTCCCCTCTTCTGGCAGATCACTTCTATCTGTACCCTTCTCTTCTACTGCCAACTCCAGACTTTTCTCCTTTCCCTCCTTCTGCCTGGAACAACCTATCTGAGTCTGCATGTCAGGCTTCTTCTCCGGCCCTTTTGAAATCAAGGCTGAAAACTCACCTCTTCGAGACCGCTTTTGGATCCTGATCCACTTAATCTTCTCTGTGTTTCCTTACCATTCCCCCTAAATGTATCTTTGTTCACAGTTGCTGTGTTGTCTGTCTTGGTTGGATTGTAAGCTCTGATGAGCAGGGACAATTTTTTAGATGTGTCTGTACAACACTGCGTACACCATGTAGTCCTATTCAATGATCAGAAGCAGTAGTAATAGTAGTCTATTTACACTTATTTAGGGTTCCTCTTTTTACTTTTATGTATTACATTTTTTCCACTTGGTTACACAACAAACAGGGCACGAGGGTAAAACTAAGGAGAAATGGATATCACACACATGGGTGATAAACAGGAAAATAAAGAGTTGGGATCCAAAAAGAACCTTGAAGAGAGGGGGTTCTAGTCTGAATTTAAATAGAACCAGAGATGGAACCTGAGATACTGAATAAGTTAGTCTGTTCCAGGCATACAATGCCGTAAGACAGAACAAAGTCTGGAGATGGCAGTGGAAGAGAAGGGTACAAACAAAAGTGATTTGCCTGATGAACAGAGTTCCAAAAGATGGGTGTAGATAAAAATAAGTGGAGAGGTAGTGAGGCGCCGCAGAATGAAAGCACTTGTAGGTAAGTGGGAGAAGTTTGAACTGAATGTGGAAATAGATAAGGAGCCAATGAAGAGACTTGAGAAGAAGGATTACATGAGAAAAGTGACACCGATGGAAAACTGGCTGTGCGACTGAGTTTTGAATGGATTGAAGGGGAGAGAGATGATTCAGAAGAAGACCAATGATGAGCAGTTTGAAATAGTCTAAATGGAAGATGAATAGTGGGTGGATAGGGGTCTTAAGAATAAGATTTGCAATACTGGGCTAAACCAATAGTCTAAGCCCAGTATCCTGTTTCCAACTGTAGCCAATACAGGCCACACGTATCTGGAAGGATCCCTAAAGGTAGAGAGATTCCATGCTGCTTATCCCAGTTCACTTTAATAATGATTTATGGACTTTTCCACCAAGAGCCTTCCAGATCTTTGATAGCGTGTCTTGGTAATGTGTTCAGAAAGGAAGGGATGAATTTTGAAGATTTTGTAGAAAAAGAAGCAATACATTTTAGCTATCTGTTGGAGTGTGTGGAGAAAGAGAGAAGAGTCAAAGATGACCCGAAGGTTGTGAGCCAAGGAAACAAGGATAACAGTGTTCTCCACAAAGACAAAAAGGAGGAAGGGGAGAGGTGGGTTTATGGGGAAAGATAAGGAGCGTCATCTTGGGCATGTTCTGTCTTAGGTGACAGCAAGACAACCGGGTAGCAATGTCTGACAAGCAGGCTGAGATATGGGACTTGATTCCTGGAGAGATTTCAGGTGCAGATAGGTAATTTTTAGAGTAATCAGCATAAAGATGGGACTGAAAAACCATGGGAGAAGATCAGGGAGTATAGAGATAAAAGAGGAGGTCCCATGACAGAGCCCTGTGGTATACCAGCTGAAAGGGGATAGCAGTGGAGGGAGCTCCACCAGAACAAATACTTCATGTCTGAGAGGAAAGAAGAAGAAAACCAAGATAGAACAAGATATTAAGGAGAAGATGGTGATCAATGATATCAAAAGGAGTAAATACATCAAGAAGAATGAGGATCAAGTAAAGGCCCTTGGATTTGGCCAGGAAGAGGACACTGGAGGCATTGGCAAGGACTGTTTCTGTAAAATGCAGAGTTTGAAAACCAGGTTACAGTGGATCTAGAATGGCTTGAAAAGAAAAAGTCATGATAATGGTGGAGAACCGCACACTTGATTAGTTTGGATGTGAAAGAGAGGAGGAAGATGGGCTGATAATTGGAAGGGCAAGTAGTCAAGAGAAGGTTTTTTGAGGAGAGGAATTATCTATCTTGACTCCTTTTGTATACCATGGATATATTTTTTTCACACACACTATGCAAAATATATTGTCTTATTGATGATTATCTCTGAATATCTTAAAGTTGGCATTTATGTTTTATTCTTCACTATTCATACTCCAGAGGTAAAAAAAAAAAAAAAAAAATCTGGGTCTTTGTATTAGTACATAATGTAACTCAACTTTTCTAGCTTTTCCCTAATTACAGTACAATAACTTTAAATGTTCATGCAATGTTATTTAAAAAATGGATGTGGAATTAAATAATGCCTTTGATATCATATTGAATCACTTAACCAAACAATTTTATTTGTAAGAATTAGAGAAAGTTGAAGTTCAGTGCAAACTTCTGAAATATGTTTGAGCTTATTTCTTTCGCTGCAGATGTTTAATGTGCATGGTAAGGACTTTTTTGTATGAGTGAAGAATAACATACTAACTAAAGTCAGAAGGAGCAAGATATCCTTCAGTAGATAAACATATTGGGCCCCATTCTGAGAAAGACATGCTGGGTGAAAATAAACACACAGCACATGTACGTCCCCAACAAATATGGGATCCCGTGCCCTAGCACCTAGACATACAGACATGCATAGAATACGATACTGTGTGTCTGCGTCGTTATACGTGCAATGAGCATGCAACCGGGAGATTTGTACACGTGCAAATGGCACATATAAGTCCGCTATCATGCTGTGCCCGTGTAAACCTGAAAATGTATCCACTTGCACTGTTGCCCACGTGCGACAGGAAGCAGGATATAGCAAGTACCCCCCTATCTGCAGCCAGACCCTTGGAAAATGGCAACGCGCCAGGTGAATTTATCCGAGGTAGCGACTCTCCTGCTCTGCAGGCTGGTTCTGGAGAATGAAAGTGCCCTGCTCTCAATGGGACACAGACGGTCAGCTCTAGCTGCGGCATGCAGGGGCTGGGAGCATATCAGGACCACCCTAGTGTAGTAAGTAGGTCAAAGCAGGAAAGGGAGGAGGCAGGGGAAATGCAAAGAGCCAGGAAGTAGCTGCAAAGTAAAAGGGCAAAAGGAACAGGGGTTAACTGGACCCACCACACCACCAAATGACTGTAAACACACAAAACAGGGCCCACACAGGAAAAAAGCAAACAGAAACACAATGGCCAAAAGGAAAGCATGGTGGCAATAAATGCAGAATTTTACAAAAGGGAAAGCACATATGGAAAGGAAACATGAACACAGTGAAAAAAGACCTACCGTATGTAACAGTTCAGCAACATGGCCCAATACTGTCAGCCAAAACATAGCACAGTAGAAACATATATATATGATGCAGGTAAAAAAAAACACATGGCTGAACGAGGCCACCCACCCGCCCCCACACTACCAACCACCACACCAGTCCCTTGAGAGAACTCTGTGTCTGCCCCATGGTCAATGAAGTCTGATACTGTCCACAACAGAACCACCTCCAATGGGAAACTACCCCATGCAGCCACCACTGTGTCTGCAAAGAAACATCCCTGCAGGTGACACCTGAGTATAACCCCGACCACCCCCATCCAATGGCACTGTGCAGCAGAGCATGCTGACAAGCAAAGGAGGTACCCAACCTGTGCATATAAATGTTACAATCACAGCACTGTCAACCTGCTGGCCTGCCAACATATACCTAAAAGATCCATGGGTCCATCTGCAAATGACCAAGATCCAGACCACCAACCATATTTATAGCCACTCTCTGTAGCATCCCCAACCTGTGATCATCTTTCTGAAAGGGTGGGCACCGGAATTGCACAGAAAACCACAATTGTGGATGCATGGAAGACTCACAGTGGCCTGCAAAAGTATCCATCCCCTCTATGTCAGTCCTGGTCTGTAGCAGGATGTACAACCTGGAAAGAAGATGGGGGGGGGAGGGGGGTCATGTGGACGTTAGGTAAGGGACCTCATAATATATTGAAAACTGGTGATGTGAAAGGACAATACAACACCTTGTAGAAAGAAAGAAACACGTAAGACCTGAAAAGGTGTGAGCACATATGTCTCCAACACTGTCCATGAAACCCCTAAGAGCAGGTCCAACCAAAAAACCACAGATTTCCCAAAATGAGGGCAGCAGGGACACCTGCATGCAAACAGTGGTATATGATCTGGCACATGATGCCTGTACAAAGATACATGTAACAAAATGCCCAGACCCTGCAACACCATCAAGCAAGCAACAGGATGACCAAGGAACACTCCAAACCGGTCAGAGACAAAGGTGCGGAGATGTAGAGATCAGGCCTGCAGCACAAATCACTATCCCAAAGATGGAAGATGCCATGAATCATCAGGAACTTCACTAAAACTATATATATATATATATATATTGTGATGAGGGGAGCCCTGTTAAACCATTGGAAATAGGAAAAGATAGTGAATATACCTTTAAGGAAAGAGACATTCCTGAAATTTACATGTTCCAGACTGCAGTCAAAGAAAGAAAGAACAGAGTTGATAGAGCCAGTTTGCCACACCCAAGCTCTGCTGACGTAAGTGCAAGCTTAGGGGGTAATGGCAAACACCTGTGCAGAGACAGAGAAAGGCTAGCTAATATCCTGACGTTGCATGTTTGAACCTTAGGGGCATGTTTACTAAACATTCCTAACGTGCGGGGCCGCGGTAGTGTGCCTGTGCCATATAAGGAGTGGGCGGTTCAGGCCGAAAAAGGAAAAAAAAAGACCGTATGTGTGCGCGTCGCGTTAATGTGCGGGGCCCACATTAGCGCATGGGAAGGCTAAGTGGGGCACAGCTGGGCACATATAGGAACAGAGCCGTAGCACAACGGTGAAGACAATAGCCAATGGTGCAGGGGCCACTGGTTCAATCCCCCAGTGTGTGCAGCCCAAAAAAGCTGGCTGAGGCACCACCTTGAATGTGGAAATGTGTGTCAGGAGGCAAAATAATTTTGGGGCGGCATAAGGCGGCGCACTGTTCATTTTGGGGCAGCATAAGGTGGCGCACTGTTCATTGTGGGGCGGCATAAGGCGGCGCACTGTTCATTGTGGGGCGGCATAAGGCGGCGGACTGTTCATATTGGGGCGGCATAAGGCGGCGCACTGTTCATTGTGGGGCGGCGTAAGGCGGCGCACTGTTCATATTGGGGCGGCATAAGGCGGCGCACTGTTCATTGTGGGCAGCAGGATGCGGCACGCTGATGGCCACAAGGTGGCGCGCTGATGCTAAAGCAAAGGAACACAGCCACAGCACAATGGTTAAGACACTGACCAATGGTGCAGGGACCAGGGGTTCAATCCCTCACAATGCCCATTGAAAAAGGCTAGCTGAGGCAGTATATTTTATGTTGTAGAGTGCTTTAGGAGGCTTTTTAATTCTATTTTGTGATAACTACTAGCAAACACACTCTCACAGCATGTTAACATAAGGCGGACCATAAGGCACATGTTACAGTGCACCGTCCGCCAAGGCACCCTAGAATGTCCCCTATAGGGCAGCATGTATGTTGCGACACAGGATAATGTATAGTGCACCCTATATGGATGCCAACCATAAAGTGCCCTATAGGGCGCCCAATAAAGCACCCTCAGAGGCACCTTATGGGTACAGTACGCTGAGGGTGTTATTGCAGGCATCAACATATGTACAGTAAATGTAAAAAATGCTTTGGAAAACCCTATCACAGAACCCCACTGTGGGTATGAACCTATGACCTCTGGCTGTACAGGCAGTGGCGTAACCATTGGGCTACACCTCTATAGCTGTAAGCAAGCTCCTGCCTAGCTGCAGATAGCCTGCACGTCACATCACAGACAGTCTGCTGGTGTAAACAGGATAGGGTTAGGCCACCCCTTACCCATGATGCACTGCACATGCAAATCAGCTGTCCACAGATGCACACAAGATGGGAACTGCACCCCTAAAGCTACCCGGCCTGGTAGGGGGAGGTGTCCTTGTGCACCCACACAGCACCTCGGCCTGGTAGGGTGTCCTGAGTGGGTGGACAAACGGCAAAGAGTAGCTAAACACCATCACATTGTGCGGTTACTATGCCCACCCTGAGTGTGTGATGATGCGCCCAGGACCAGGTGCACAACACCTCGCATGGCTGAACACGGCCATGCCAAAGCAGCAATAACCTGTGAAATAGGTAGGTGCTGCATAAACATCTTGGAGATCGCTGTCTGCCACAGCTAGTGGAACACCACCCCCCCCCCCCGATGGCAGCAGAGTCAACCATCAACCCCAGTCCTGCTGGAGAAGCAGACCCCCCCCCCGGGCAGTCCAAGCAGCTCCACACACATCCATAACACAATATCAGACAGACATTAGGCCTGGATACTCATAGATGCACCCCACCACTATCTAATATTCTCCTGCAGCAAGCCATCAGCCACTGCACCCTGCAAGGCACTCCATCAAGACACATACCATCTGTGCTCAGTCTGCTGGTTGGTCCTGATGGAAATGCATGCACCCACAACTGGGGTGGCAGCACACACAAGCAGATAAGTCAGTGAAAAGGCCCCAACAGGAAACCCATATATATCACATGAGAGAAGCACAATACAGCACTATGGGTGTGCGTAGCCATGCTGCCATCACTGCACACTCAGGGTGAGAGTGATCCCCCAGCAGCACATACAGAGGTCCCCCTGTCTGCGTAGGTGGTGGCCAGGCACTACCATGTCCCTGCCAGTGCCCTATGCCCTGTGCAGCTGCATCCTGGTCAGCCAACCCTGTCTGAGATATACCCATGGTCCCCTGCTACTCATTATGCACATTAGCAGGCCAATACTGGCAACAGTGCTGGCAGTGTGGGCTGTGGAAGGGGCTTGCAGCCAGCACCCACTGTATAGACAGACACACACTTCCACACCTATGCCAGCATGGTGCTACTATTGAGGAGGTAATTAGCCTTGGCCACCAAACCTGTCCTAGGCACGGCAAGGCATGGATATGGTACGCAGTACTGCTGGGGGTCACTCCCCAGGGTGGTAAACACCGTCAGAGGCCAGTCCTGGAGCACGCCCCGCAAACACCTAACAGATTGTTCTGATGGGGTCAACTAGCAGTATGTGCGTAACGTATGGATATCTATCTGCCAGTACTCCTAGCAAACGTCTCAGAGCTGTGTACCGTATACCTCAGGTGTAGGGTGACATTGCTAAGGTATGCAGGTGCTAGTATTGGGAGATGCACGCAGGGTCCACTGTTCTGCCTCTCCAAGAGACATTGGCCAATGGGGCCTGTGGGTGTGGGTGTGGGTGTGTCTGCCCCTGTTGGCTGCTGCTTTACGGCAGAGATTCACAACCCCAGTCCAGGTCTGCATCACACTGTTCGTGTTTTCCTGCTGTCCCTCATGAATATGCATGAGCTACATCTACATGCCATGGGGGTGGTGCATAGATATACAGCACAGGCATTTGTATGAGTGGCAGCATGGAACCTGACTGGTGTGTGGCACACCAGGAATGCATTTGGGAGAGTCTGCTCTAGGTACTGCCCCTGTTCATGGTGTCTGTGCTCAGTGGGGTAAAAGATAGACGTATTACCATTGCATATGTCCTCGACACGAAAGGTGTGTCCTTACTATCACTGTGTAGGTGTGGGAAAAATATGTGGCTAGGATTGGTGGAAGCCCCAGCTGGGCTTTGAACCTGTGACTTTCTGTTCTTGCATGCACTGTCTGTGTGCACTGCACCACCGATTGGCTGGTTTCCCTGGAACGTCCATGACTGTGGATCCGGCAGGGCCTGTCTGTTGCAGTGGACTGTGCCAGCCTGCACATGGCTAGGCCTCTGTCTTCTGTGGCTAGCAGCCACTGCCCCTTGCACCACATGTACTCGTCCGCCAACATGCTGGCATGAGCTTCTCTCAGAAACAGCAGATGACCAGATTGCAATGTGGCAGTACGGGACTGCATTTGGGGGATTTGGCTGTAGGTAATGCCCATTGTTGTTGTGTTTTTGCAGTGTTGTGTAAAATATGGGTGTTTTCCCCATGCTTATGTTCCCTGCAATACAGGGGTGTCTGCGCTATCTTTGTTTAGTGGTGGGTAAAATATGGGGGCTGGGCTGTGCCCCAGCTGGGATTTGAACCTCTGGTCCTAGAGGTACTGACTCTGTCCACTGCACCACACTATGGCCACAGAGACAATGCAGCCCCTGGAGGTAGTATACCTGGCAGGATGGAGTCACAAACCCTGCTCTACGCATTTTTACTGTGGGCACATGCACTCTGTCTGGTGACAAACGTGCACATAAACCCCGGAAATGACCACAGACACTGGGGGACAATATATCACCACGCTGGGCAAAAGTGATATTAATGGGCAACCATAGCAAACACTCCCAGGAAAGCTCCAAAAAGGACATTTGTTTTGGATGAGTCTCCGCTCCGTAGACCCTTCCAATATTCATTTCTTCTTTCTGGAGCTTTCCTGGGTGTGTTTTCTATATTTGCCCATTACTATAACTGTTCCCCAGCTGCATTACTATTTGTGATATTTTTGTTGTGGTCACTTTCTATTTTTATTTTCACTTTTGTGCTGTGCACATGTATCACACTGCTCACGTTTTGCAGGTTTCCCCGATTTTGCTGTACATTGCTGACGGAAATGGTTTATCTTCCCTTTAAATGCCCTCTACCGCGAGTGAAACACTCGCGGTAGTTTTGCTTTGGGATTCGGCCCCAATAATGTGCGGGGAGCCTCTCCCCTCCCCTTCCCCGCCCATTAAACCCATCTCTCCGCCCCTCAGGAACCTTCCTCCGCCCTCCGTTAGCCGTTCCACGCCTCTATCGGACATTTGCGGGCCCGTACTTGTGCGGGGCCCGGTATTGTGCCGCGCACCTGTGCGGGGGTGACACGCACGATTGCGGGGCGTTTAAGCGCTCTTAAGTACCACTTTTAGTGCGCTATTTTGCGGCACGCAAATTAGCGGTTTTTAGTAAACATGCCCCTAAAATTGGCAACCCTATGCCTCTAGGCCCTCGGCCGGGGCTGGGGTCACGACAATATATATATATATATATATTTTTTTTTTTTATATTATATTTTTATTGAATTTGTCATGATTACAAAAGTAAACATTGGAAAAGAACATTCCCTTACATGAACCACTAAAGAAAATTACAGTTTTAAATGTTTTCAGAGGAACAATCGCAAGAAACCACATTAAATGAGAGACAGCTAGCAAAGCATACCAAACATCAAGACCCCAATTTTCTTCCCAACCAAACCACTCAAAACAAAACAATATAATAATCTTATTGCGAGCTCTTACCCACCAAGGTGTCTGGCATGCCCCCAGACTGCCCTCTCTCCACCCCTATGCCACCCCCATCCGCCTCTCCCTGCACAGTGGCTCTGTGCTTATGGGGAGAGAGTGTTGCAACATATAGGTCAAAGAGATAGAAGGGCGGCACACCCCGCTATTTGCTTCTCAGAATCAATGACTGAATAAATTTGTTGCTTTGGTCTTTACTGAAGAAGATGTAGGGAAGTTACCCATGCCTGAAATGGTATTTAAAGGTAATGTAACAGAGGAATTGAAACAAATATTGATAATCTGGGAAGATATAATACAGATAATTGATAAACTGAAGAGTAGCAAATCATCAAGACCAGATGGTATATATCCCAAGGTGCTGAAAAAAATGTAATATGAAATTGCAGACCTATTATTAGTAATCTGTGAACTATCATTAAAATCATCTGTAGTACCTGAAGATTGGAGAGTGGCCAACATAACACCAATTTTTAAAAAGGGTTTTAGGGGTGATCCAAAAAACTAAAGACCAGTGAGCCTGATGTCCGTATTGGAAAAAATGGTAGAAATCATTATAAAGAACAAAATTACTAATCATGTAGATATTCATGGTTTAATGGGAGTAAGAAGCCATCATGGATTTAGCTAAGAAAGTCTTGTTGAGCGAATCTTATATTTTTTTAAAGGTATAGATAAAAAGGTAGATAAAAGTGAGCCAGCTGACATAGTATATCTGGATTTTCAGAACGCCTTTGAGAGACTCTTGGGGAAATTAAAAACTCATGGGATAGGAGGGAGCATACTATTGTGGATTAGGAACTGGTTAAAATATAGAAAATGGAAAGTAGAGCTAAATTGGCAATTTTCTCAATGAAAACAAGATGAATATTGGAGTACCGCAGGGATCTGTACAGGGCCTGCTGTTTTATAACATATTCATAAATGACCTGGAAATGAGAATAATGAGTGAAGTGATCACATTTGTAGATAACACCTAACTATTCAAAGTTGTTAAAACACAAGAGGATTATGAAAAATTGTAAGAGGACCTTGAGAAATTGGGAGACTGGACGTTCAACGGGTAGATAAAAGTATGTGGACAAGTGCAAAATTATGCACTTAGGGAAGAACAACCCATTACAGTTACACAGTGTAAGGTTCCCCATTAGGAATCACTACCCAGTAAAAGGATGAAGGCATCATCATGGATAATACATTGAAACCCTCTCTCTGCCTAATGTGCAGCGGAAGTCAAGGAAGTAAATAAAATGCTTGGAATCATAAGGAAAGGATTGGAGAATAAAACTAATGATAGTATAATACCTCTGTATCACTTTATAGTATGACTGCATCTTGAATATTGAGTGCCATATCTTTAAATGGATTTAACAGAATTAAAACAGATACAGAGAAGAGACACCAAAATGATAAAGGGGAAGGAAGGATACCCCTATGAGGAAATGCTTGAAAGGTTAGGGCTCTTCAACTTGAAAAAAAGATGGCTGAGGGGAGATCTGATACAGGTCTATAAAATAATGAATGGAGTGGAACGGGTGAATGTAGATCAGTTGTTTACTCCTTCAAAAAGTAGAAGGTCTAGGGGACAAGCAATGAAAATATAATTGTATTTATTTATTTATTTAATTAACAGGTTTCTATACCACTCTATCATCCATTCAGGGTGGTTTACATTACAACTTCAACAATAACTACAGAAAATAGGGAATTAAACTTGGATAATTATACATATATAAGAACTCAGATGAACTGTTACACATAGGGGTATGTTTACTAAACGTGAGTAACGCGCGTAGTATGACGTTAACGACCGTAAGTGCAGTGTAATGCGCGTAAACACGCGCCAACGACCGGTAACGTCGTACTACGCGCGGAAACCGCGCTTAACGATCGTAAAGCCCCGCGGCGCGTTAAAACAGCGCAGAAGGTGGAGAGTGGGCGGAGAGAAGGGGTCAATGGGCGGAGAGGGGGCGTGGAGAGGCTCCCCCTCACTAACGCGCTGTAATTCAGAGCTCAATTCCAACGCGAATGAAAACCTGCCGTTAAAGGCTTTTAAAGGGAAGAGAAACCATTTCCGTCAGCAATGTACAGCAAAACCGGGGAAACACACAAAACGTGAGCAGTGTGATACATGTGCACTGAACAAAATAGCACATAAAACGTTAAAAATGACCACAGGAAACATTTTAAAAAGCATAATACAGCTTGGCAACAGTGATAGCAATGGGCAACAAGGAACAACACTGCCTGGAAAGCACCAAATAAAAAAGAAATGATGTGTGGAAGGGTCTACGCGTCACAGACCCTTTTAAATATCATTTCATTGTAATGGATTGTCCTGGGAGTGTTGTGTAATGTTTCCCAATGATATCATTGTTGCCCAGCTTGGTTATGGGTGTGTGCCCCTTTTGTGAGATATTCTCTGAGGTTTATGTGCACCGTTGTCTGCATACAAGGTAAATGAGGTCACAATAAACCTGTTGCAGAGCAGGGTTTCTGACTTGTCAGGCCGGTTTAACTAACTCCAGGGACTGCACTGTCTCTGTGGCTACAGTGTGGTGCAACAGACACAGCCAGTGTCTGTAAAACCAGAGGGTCACAGGTTCAAATCCCAGCTGGGGGTCCTGCCAACCCAGTCCCCATAGCTTTACCCACCACTAAACATTGATAGTAAAGACACACCTTTATTGCAGAGAACATACACATGGCCTATATTTTACCACACCAGAAACAGGCACATTACCGTAAAGCAGAGTTTCGCAAATGTAGTCCTGGAGGGCCCCACAACATTCCGGTTTCATGCTGCCTCCAATAAAGATGCCTGTGCTGCATAGCTATGCACCACCCCCATGTTATGCAGATGTAGCTCATGCATATTTATGAGGGACAGCATGAAAACCCGAACAGTGTTTGGAACACCAGGACTGGAGTTGGGGAACTCTGCCGTAAAGCAGCAGCCAACAGGGCCACACACCCACCCACAGGCCCCATTGGCCAGTGCCACCTGGAGAGGCAAGAAATTGGGTCCTGCCTGTATCTCCCAATACTAGCAGTTGCATACCTTAGCAATGCCACCCTACACCTGGGTATATGGTACACAGCTATCAAACGTTTGCTATGAGAACTGGCAGATATCAATTCCTCTGTTAAGCACATTTTGCTCATTGAGCTCCACCATAACAATCATTCTGATGTCTGCGGTGTGTGCTGCAGGTCTGGTCTCTGACAGTGTTCCCCACCCTGGGGAGTGACCCCCCAACAGTCTTGTGTACCATATCCATGCCTGTACTATGCCCAGGACTGGTGTGGTGTGTATGGCTGCTGACCACCTCTATAGTAGCACAATGCTGACATCGGTGTGGGGGTGGTTGTCTGTCTATCCAGTGTGTGGTGGCTGCAAACACCTTCCACAGGCCACAATGCCAGCAATGTTGCCAGAATTGGGCTGCCAATGTGCATAATGAGGAGCAAGGTACCATGGGTAGAGGCCGGACAGGTTGGCCTGGCCAGGGCGCATCTGCACAGGGCATAGGGCAGTGACAGGCACATTGTAGTGGCCGGCCACCACCTACACAGACAGGGTGACCTCAGTATGTGCTGCTGAGAGATCACTCTCACCCTGACTGTGCAGTGACCACAGCATGGCTAGGCACCCCCATAGTGCTATCTAGTATTTCTCTCATGTGATATATATGGGTTGCCTTTTGGGGCCCTGTCACTGATTTAACTGTGTATGCTGACATCCCAGTTCTGGGTGCAGGCATCTCCACTGGGCACTAGCAGACTATTTGCAGCTGGTATGTGTTGTGATGGAGTGGCTTGCAGGGTGCAGTGGCTGATGGCTTGCACCAGGGGAATATCAGATAGTGGTGGGGTGCAGCATGCCATATCTAGGCCTAATGTCTGTCTGCTATTGTGTTCTGGATGTGTACAGAGCTGCATTGACTGCTCTGTGGGGTGTGTGTCCCTCAGCAGGACCGGGGTTGATGTTCCCCCTCTATGTCCACCTTGCAGGGAGGTAGATGTTGTATCGTTTGATAGGAGACCCTGTTTGCTGGCCTGGGGGAGGGGGTGGTGGTGGTGGTGCATGGGTCCATGGGGGCTACACCTGACTGATACAGACAGAGATGTCCAAGGTGTTTCTGCAGAAACTACCTCTCACACTATAACACTGCTGTGGACCTGCACCATGGCCTCTTTCAGCCAGGGACGGTGCTGTGGACCTAGTGCTGGGCGCCTCACTGCACCCTCAGGGTGAGCACAGTACCCGCACAATGTGACGGTGTGTAGCTACTCTGTGCCAGTACAACACACGGTCGGTACCCCCTATCAGGCCGAGGTGCTGTGGGGGTGTATTCCCCATGGTGTGTATGTGTGGACAGCTGATTTGCATGTGCAGTGCATCATGGGTGTGACTGGCCCAATCCAACCCTGTGAAACACCAGCACCTGCTCACAGGCTCTGCTAAACCATAGGCCATCACACGTACATCTGTTAGCATACTGCATAGGTGCAGGACACCCTACAAGGTCTGTAATATAAGATGCCCACACTGGTAAAAACACACGTACCCACGCACGTAAACAAACACGTACCCACGCACGTAAACAAACACGTACCCACGCACGAATGTACGCGCGCGGCTACGCACTTACCAATGCACGCACCAACGTACGTGGCTAGGCACACTCCGAGGGTGTTTTTCTGACACCAATACTCAGCGTAACGTAAAACATGCCTCCTCTTTCCTTCTGTAATGTACAGGATGATGCCTGAGACAGCCTTTTGCGTTAGGCACACTGGGGGCTCGAACCCATGCTGCCTGTAACAGAGGTCAGTACCGTAACCATTGTGCTACAGCTCTGTTTCAGTGCTTTGTGTCTGTACGTCTTCTTACGATTAACGCGCAGTAACGCGGCACGGCGCCCGGTAACGCTCGTTAATTTTTCTAACGCGCGGTAGTGGTAACGATGTACCGCCCATGTCCTTATTTGGGGTTTCTTTCACTACCGCGGCTCCTAACGCGAACTGCACTAACGCGATTTAGTAAACAGACCCCATAGTCTAAATCATCTGTTATACTGAAGTATTATAGGGGGAGGGGGAGAGGTAGTGATGAGGGACTGTTTGTATAAGGAAGTGTATGTGGTAGAGACTAGGGGCCTGATATTCAGTTGGATGTTCCTATATGCCACGTCGGCACATAGACCTCCTGCTGTCCATCTGACCTGGATTTTCAATGCTGAGGGACATATGCGACCCCGGCATTGAAAATCCATTATCAATGCACAACCCAGAATCCACAGGAACTAGTTGGGTAGCACCAGTTTTCAGTGCTACATGGTTAGCAACATCCCCTTAAAGATAGGTGAGGGTTTTCAATGCCTATCTTTAAGGCACCAAGGGCTAACCGGGAAGCATCAAAAATCGCTGCTAACTGGTTAGCGCCTGCTTTCGTCCCACTCCATCCCGGAATGTCTCCAATATGCCCCGATGCTAAGCGGATAGTATCTGGATGTGTTAGGGACTTAACTGGGATTTTCCAAAGGAACTACTCATGTAGGTGCCTTTGGTAAATCCCGATTAAAGAATTTACATAGGTAACATGGGCTGTTACCCGTGTAACAGCCTTCGAAAATTGGCCCTAGTTGTGTAAGGCAGGACTAGAAGGTGTTCATCAAGTAATGTTAGCATAATACTCTGTGAATAAGAATGTCTTTATGACTTTGAGAAAATCCTGAAGGTCTGTAGTGGTTCTTATAGCTTCTGGCAATAAGTTCTAAAGCATTGGAACATACAGGAAGGTTGCCCTATTGCAGGTTTTTTTTGTTTTGCTTTAGCTTTTGTCTTTGGGATGAGCCAAAGGTTTCTAGTGGAGGCTCGTCAGTTTCTTGTTTCTGGGTCTCTCTGGATCATTGGTTGGACGGTGATTGGAGCCAGCTAGTGAATTATCTTAAAGATGATAGTAAGCAATTTGAATTTGGATGTTTGAAGGATTGGGAGCCAGTGCAGCTATTTTAATGTAGGGGTTATATGGGTGTCCCTCAGTATCCTAGAAAGTATTCTTGTTTCCATATTTTGTATTAGTTGTAATGGCTGGAATCTATGTTTTGGCAGACCTTGAAAGCAGAAGTTATATTAATCTAGTATTGGCATAATCATTGCATCATGGCAGATGGCAGTGGAAGCTCTTCTCATCCAGGAGTGGTTGGAGTCTTTGTATTGTTTGTAGCTTATGGTAGGCAGATCTTGTTGCGTTGGAAATGTGTGCTTGGAAATTTAAGTTACGGTCCAGTATAATGCCGAGATATCTGGCTTCCTGCTTAATCTGTATGCTGTCTGATGTATATTAAGTTTGTTTGGAAATGTGAAAGAATTGTTATGAGTTATTATGAGTGCTTCTGATTTGGTATAGTTTATGTAAAGGTTTTGTTGATGTAGCCAGCTGGTCATTGTTTCTAGACAAGATACAATCCTGCATAAGTCAGGTTGAGTTGTGTGGAATGGGGCAAAGACCATTATATCATCCACATAAATTTGGAATTCAATATTGTAGCTTTTTATTAAGTCACACAAGGGTTGTAGATATATATTGACTAGTACAGTGGAGAGCGCTGATCGTTGAGGTATCCCTTGAGGTTAGACAAGTATTCTTGAGTAGTTGGTACCAGACTTTACCTATAGCATATGTTGAGATATAAGGAGAACCATTTGAGAATGATCCCATTTAAGCCCATGTTCTTGAGAAGGTCAAGTAGTGCTGCGTGAACTATAGAGTCAAATGCAGCTTTGATATCAATAAAGATTAGAAGCACACCCATTTTTATGTCATCGATAGTGGATTTTTTCTGCTAGCCATTCCTCTCCATATGCACCCAAGCATCCTTCTAGCTTTTGCCGTCGCCTTTCTACCTGTTTAGCTACTTTAAGATCATCAGACACAACCACGCCTAGGTCCCGCTCTTCTTTAGTGGACAAAAGTACTTCATCCCCTATACTATATTGCTCCCTTGGATTGCTGCAGCCCAAATGCATGACCTTACATTTTTTAACATTAAATCCCAGCTGCCAAATTCTAGACCATTCTTCAAGCTTAGCTAAATCCCTCCTCATGTTATCTACACCTTCCTGGGTGTCTACTCTATTGCAGATTTTGTGCCACTGAATACCCCTCCTACCCAGTTTGTATGCCCCAACACTAATTGCTTAGTGTTGGGGTGTTCCAGGGTGGAGTGAGAGGGCAACCAAAGTGAACCTGTCAGTGGTGATATTCAGCCACTGGCCGGGTAACCATAACCAGCTAAAGTCAGGCCAAAAAATGCTGTCCTAACTTTCTCTTGTGTGGTTATGTGGCCAGCAGCTAAATACTGCTGCTGGCAGGATAGCTAATTTGCTATCCAGGTATACCAGATATTCCATGCTGGTGGCTGGCCCCAAAACTGAATATCCAGGTTTAAATTTAAGCAGCAAAAGACAGCCATTTTAAGTGTGCTGGCTGCTGCCACTGAATATGCCCCCCTTGACGTCTTAGGAGGATATCAGCAGGGAATACTGTATACCACACATAGCATTTTGCTCTGGTTAGTACGACTATGGTAAAACATGTTGAGATTAGAGAGGTGACCAAATCACCTGGAATGCAACATTATCCTCAGATGAGGGCTCCAGACACATCTCTTGGCTCTGAGATATGGAGGGTACATTGATAGTCTACCCTGTCAGTTTTTTGGTGTACCCATAATGAATTTGTATGAGATATTTGCATGCACAGTCTCCATGGCATACAAATCTGTTTCATATTTTTTTGTGTGGATATTCTGTGGCCCCCTTTTTCTTGAATTTCCTTTCACAGTTCACGGAGGTCTGCGTCCGATGCACTGAGGGCTGGCCTGCCCACCAGGTGGACCAGACAGTGCCTAGGGCATCAGGTTTGGGTGGGTGGCATGGCCCTGGCTCCTCTAAAATGTTTAAAATATGATACCACTTCAGCACCGCGGCAGGCCTTAAAGTTATGGCCTGCCATTTCTGCCCCTTCTGACACAACGTCCTGTCAGATAGGGTAGGAGGTTGTGTTAGAAGGGGATAGGAGTGGCAGACCATGTGGGAACACACATGCGTTTTAAGATGTGATAGCTTTCAAAGACAAACATTGTGGGATTGCCATGCCACCTCCTCTCCTAGGAGAACTTTTTTGTGTGTGTGCATTGTCAAGTTGATGCTGACTCCTAGAAACCCACCCCTGGGTTTTCATGGCAAGTTGTGGCCATAGGCAGATTGCTTGGCATTGCTTCTGCACAGTAAGTCTGCAGCACCTGGTATTCCAAAGTGGTCTCCATCTGAATGCTAACCAGGCTTGACCCTGCTTAGCTTCTTAAATGAAAGAAGCTCATTCAGGATGACAACTGTGGCTAGAGCAACAGGCTGGGACAAGAGGAACCAGACTTCAAATCCCACTGATGCTCCTGTGGACTTGAGCAAATCATTTAACCTTCCATTACTTCTGGTGCAAGTTTACAGTGTTACCTCTCCAGGAATAGGGAAATACCTATTGTACCTGAAAATAACTCACCTTGAACTACTGAAAGATAAGAGCAAAATATAAATAAATACATCCTGGGGCGAGCCATACCCACCACCTGCCCTTGGTATGCCACAGGCACACAGTACTCCAATTGAGGTCTCACCAAAGACTTATACAGAGACAATATCACTTCTCTTTTAACTTCCGGCCATTCCTCTCTCTCTGTGCATCTGGTTTTTGCAGTCAACTTATCTACTTTTTTGGCTACCTTAACAGCATCAAATACAATATCACTCCCAATCTGTCTTTTCTTTATGTTCACTTCCTATACTGCACCACTCTCTTGGGTGCTTGCAGCCCAAATTTATTTATTTATTTTATTTAGCAGTGCTTATATACCGCTTTTCACCTGGTCAAATCAGTTTACATCAAACCAAATTGAAATTACATATAACATATTGTAGTTAAACTATGTACAAAAGCAATATACATGGAACTTTATAACTATATACATGTAGACAAGTAGGTTTGTAGGGTTAGCTGTTTCGGTGTGCAAATTTCCTGTGGGGGGTCAGTATGTTCTTGGTTCAGAGTCTGGGTTGAAGTGTTTTGAGAACAGAAAGGTTTTGAGATGTTTCCATAATGTAGGGATGTCAGTGATATTTCTTATATGGTTTGGGAATGTGTTCCAGAGTGAGGGTGCATATAGTTCAAAGGCTCTGTAGCATGTTTGTTGTGAGTGCTTTGTTTGGGAGTGTGGAATGGTGAGTTTTTGGATCGTGGATATTCTTCATGGTCTGTTGGAGTTAAGAGCTGAAGAAGAGTTTGTAGGTTGGTAGCAGGGGTGCAGTGTAGAACCTTGTGTTTTAGTAGTAGTGCTTTGTATATGATTCTGCAGGGGAGTGATAGCCAATGGAACTCTTTGAGTATCGGTGTGATTCGGTCATATTTAGATATTCCTTGTATAATGTGTGCTGCAGTGTGGAGGGCAGTTTGTAGTGGGAGGAAGGTGGACTGAGGGAGACCGTGGTATATTGTGTTGCAGTAGTCGGCATGAGGAAGAATGAGGGCTTGGAGGGCTGAGCAGCAGTCTGGGGGATCGAGGATGGGTCATAGGCATTGTAGAGTCCTGGATTTGTGATATATTGCTTTGGTTGTAGCTGCTATTTGTTTCTTGAAGGTGAGGTTTGGGTCAACAATGATGCCTAGGTATTTTTGTTCTTGGCAGAGGTCTATTTGGATGTTAGTTAATGGTATGGCGTGGGGGGGGGGGCGAATGTGTTGTCCCTCATGATGAATAGTGCTTCAGTTTTTTTGTAATTGATTGAGAGGTTATTGTCTGTCAATCAATGGGAGACGTTGGCCAAGAGTCTTGAATCCTTGAGTATGATGGTTCCTTGGTGTGTATAGGACTGCATAGCATGATGTCGTCGGCAGAGATGTGAAAATCAATGTTGTTTTTCTGTTGATCTTGCAGAGCGGTTGGAGGTAAAGATTAAAAAGGAGTGCTGATAGGGTGGATCCTTGGTGGACTACCTGTGTTTGTTGGTCAGGGCTGGAGGTGTATATTGCAGCCTGTTAGAGAGGTAAGATTGGAACCATCTATATACTGTTTCTTGATTTCCTAGAGATTTCAGATTTAATCCTAAAAAATGCATGACACTGCATTTTTTTTAGGATTAAATATTTGTTGTTAGACTCTTGATCATTCCTCAAGCTTTGCTAGATCCCTCTTCATGTTATCCACATCTTTAGGGTGTCTACGCTTTTACAGATTTCGATATCATCTGCAAAAAGGCAACATTTTCCTGACAGTCCTTCTACAATATCATTTAGAGTAATGCTGAAAAAAACAGACCAGTGAATGATCCCTTTGGAATACACTACTGGTAGCATCTCTTTCCACAGAATGAACTCCATTTAAAACTATCCTTTGTTGCCTTCCACTCAACCAGTTTCTAATCCAATCAGTCACTAAAGGGACAGCATATCTAGTGTTCTCCTCTGATCCAACTCTGTTCACCCAGTCAAATAAATTGATCAAATTTGACAATCCCTTCCTCTGATAAAATTATGTTATCTTCTGTTATGGAAGGGATTCTACTAATTTACTCACCACTGAGATCAGACAAGCTGGCTTATAGTTCCTAGCCTCCTCTTTACTTCTACTTTTATGACATGATTCAATGCAGTGCATGCCTTCAAGTCCATGCTGACTCAGCAGCTCCTGGGTTTCTTGGCAATGTGACCAGAAGTAGATTGCCAGGCCTTTCCTATGGTACAATGGAGGGTTAAATGACTTGCCCAAGACCACAAGGAGTACTAGTGAGAACTGAACCCTGGTTGATTGGTTACCCAAACTAGTGTTCTAGCCATTAGGCTACTCCTTGAACCCCAGTTTCTTGGTTACCCAAACCAGTGTTCTAACCACTAGGCTATTCCTTGAACCCTGGTTGCTTGCTTACCTAACCAGTGTTCTAACCACATGGTAAGAACTGATATTGACCTCAGTGTTTTTCCCTATAATGTGCATTAAAACATATTATGTCAGACTGCTTCCTAAATGATTAGCAGAAGTTTAATTGTATCGGCCCCTTTGTATTTTAAGCAATTCTATGACTAACAACTTGGATGTTTATTAGTCTACTTTATATGAAATTTGTTGTGAACAGTTTTTCCCCATTAATCCATGTACTATAGATCTATTTTCACTGCCTTTTCTCAACAGCCATCAAAGAATTCAATTACTGGTTTACTCAGTTTGTTTCAGTGACTCTAAAGGGCATTTTAAGTGCCCACAACCTTTTTATTTCTATGGGCACAGTGGCGTTTAACACACATTAACTTCATCTATGCATGTTAGCCTTTAGTAAACATGCTCCTAAGATATTTAAAATTATGCTTTGTTATACTTACCCATATAAAAGTTAAAATCTTAGGAAATCAGAAAGGACTATAAAACATATCACTCTATCATCTAAAGAAAAGTCAGTCACTCAACAAAATGACACTTTGGGCAATATTCATGTATTTTAAATTAAATGCAGAACAAATCATTTCATCTTTTGGATTTCCTCTTCTTAATTAGGTTTTTAACAACCTATTCAGAAGTGTAAATGAGACACAGATTGTTCTATAAAAATATCCCACAGATAAAAGTACATTTTGTCCTTTGCCTGTTATCTTTTTGTCAAAGGATAAAGATCACCTTCATTAGTGCCTCTGAGCTTCATTGGTGCCCCTGAGTGTTTTTCATCACTTCTTTTCCTTATATTCCATTCAAACGCTCAATTTTATACCAAGCCTTATTGAAAAAAACATCTTTCAACAATTAATCACTAATGAAATAGATCTATTAAAGTGTGCTTGATTTAATAGACATATCAGTATTTTAGTCCTTTATGCATGTAAGTGGCAGTTTACGTGCATAAAAGATCTTATAAAATACTGACTAGCATGAGAGTACAGACATAGCGGTATGTTTACTAAAGGGTGTTAAGGGAGCAAGTGTCATGTTAACGCCTGTTACCGGTATCTTTGTGTCCTGAATGCTGTGGAAAGGGCTGATAATGCTGCAATGACAAATGTTACAGGGTCCCTCAGCATTAAGGGAAAAGGAGGAGGAGAGAGAGCGTTGACAGTGATGCTATCTGATCGCTAGTTGCACAATCGGCTTTACTGCCCACATTGCAGAGAACCCTAACACCAAGTAAAACTCTGCGGAAAGGGGACTTTACGATGTGAGAGAACCTATTTCAATATGTGCATTGTGATCCACACACAGGGGAGCCAAGTAGTGTTAGTAGTGCACCATTAGCAGCAACAGCATATTGCCCAGTTATGACAGGTCACTATGTTGATGTTGCAAATGTACCAAAGGAGGTGTCACCTGGGTGATGTTGCGGGGCTGACAGTGCCACTAGACCGACATTGCAGCCACCTAGGGAGTACATCTCTGCTGGCTGGCATGACTCTGCTGTGATAGCGGCAGCACAAATACATGCCGCCATAAGCAGAAGGTTGTGCTGCCACCTCCACTGCCACCATGCTGGCATGTCAGCACTGTGCGACAGTAGAGGTAGCAGATCAGCAACTGCAGCCTGCAGCTGGAGAAATAAATGTCCCAGCCCTGTGTTTCAGGTGCAACGCTGACGTTGCCAGTGACCGCGGATGACAAGTACATCTGTAGCAGGTACAATGGAGCACATCCTGCTTTCTCCCTCCTGAGGTCCGAGGAAGCAGCACCTGTGCCCACATCCCCCTGTGGAGGAGGGCAGGACTAGCTGCATGTGTGCTACCTAAATATGACCACTGGTAGCACTGAGGTGGTGGCCAGGGTACTTTTGCAGGGAGGGAGTGATTGGCCAGCATATCATCTACCACTAACTGTGGACCCTGGGACATGGCTACTGTACCTACTGGATGGTCTGGGTCTGGGATCTGGATGCCTCCCACTTGTGCAGAGTGAGTGATGCGGTGCATGGGGTGTGTAATGATTGCACTGATCCTGGACTCCAATGCAATATGAGAAAGGTCCATGTCAGAGGTAAAAAGGAGCACTCTGTTCTCTCACCTGCCCAATGATAACTAGAATCTGTGTGCGTTCCACTCATCCCCCCACCCATAGAAACATAGAAACATAGAAACATGATGACAGAAAAAGACCACATGGCCTATCTAGTCTGTCCTTCCATATCAACAACTACAATAGTCCACTTTTTACCTTTAGAGATCCTCTGTGTTGGTCCAATGCTTTTTTTAATTCAGTTAATGTCCTCATTTCTACCACTTCCACTGGGAGACCATTCCATAGATCCACTACTCTTTCCGCAAAGAAATATTTCCGCATATCACTCCTGAATCTATCTCCCTTCACCCTCATCCCATGTCCCCTCGTAGCAGAACTTGCTTTCAATTGAAAGAGGCTCTCTCCCTGAACATTTATGCCACGGAAGTATTTAAACATCTCAATCATAACACCTCCATCCCGCCTTTCCTCTAAGGTGTACATATTAAGATCCTTAAGTCTGTCCTCATATGCTTTATAATGAAGCCCACTAATCATATTAGTAGCCACCCTCTGCACCGACTCCATCCTGTTCACATCCTTTTGAAAGTGCGGTCTCCAGAATTGCACACTATACTCCAAATGAGGTCGCACCAAAGACTTATACAGAGGCATTATCACCTCCTTTTTTCTGCTAGCCATTCCTCTCCGTATGCACCCAAGCATCCTTCTAGCTTTTGCCGTCACCTTTTCTACCTGTTTAGCTACTTTAAGATCATCAGACACAACCACGCCTAGGTCCCGCTCTTCTTTAGTGGACAAAAGTACTTCACCTCCTATACTGTATTGCTGCCTTGGATTGCTGCAGCCCAAATGCATGACCTTACATTTTTTAACATTAAATCCCAGCTTCCAAATTCTAGACCATTCTTCAAGCTTAGCTAGATCCCTCCTCATGTTATCTACACCTTCCTGGGTGTCTACTCTATTGCAGATTTTGGTATCATCTGCAAAGAGGCAAACCTTACCCGACAGCCCTTCCGCTATATCACTCACAAAGATGTTAAAAAGAATCGGACCAAGGACAGATCCCTGGGGCACACCACTGGTAACATCCTTCTCCTCAGAATGAGCTCCATTTACTTGTACTCTTTGTCGCCTCCCACCCAACCAATTTCTAACCCAAGCAGTAACTTTAGGGTCCATCCCTAGGGTGCTCAGTTTGTTTATAAGTCGCCTGTGAGGAACAGTGTCAAAGGCTTTATTGAAATCTAAATACACCACATCTAGAGCTCTCCCTCGGTCCAACTCCCTGGTCACCCAGTCAAAGAAATCAATCAGATTTGTCTGGCAAGACCTGCCTCTGGTGAATCCATGCTGCCTCGGATCCTGTAATCCGCTGGACTCCAGAAACCTCACTATTTTCTCTTTCAGCAGTGTTTCCAATAATTTACTCACCACCGAAGTTAAACTAACCGGCCTGTAGTTTTCAATCACATCCTTACTTCCGCTTTTGTGTAAAGGCACCACATGAGCCTCTCTCCAGTCCTTTGGCACCACTCCCGACTCCAATGAGGCATTGAAAAGGTCAGTCAGTAGAGTTGCTAGAACGTCCCCAAGTTCCCTCAGTATTCTAGGGTGTATCCCATCCGGTCCCATCGCTTTGTCTACTTTAAGTTGAGCTAGTTTCTCACGAACACAGTCTTCTGAAAATTGTTCAAGATGTCCCTCGCTTCTGTTCCTATTTGTGGGTGTTTTCTGAGGTCCTGCTCCTGGTTCTTTTTTTTTTTTTTTAAACTTTTATTTTCATTTTGCAACAAACAAAAGAAACAACACACCAAAAGAGACAAAACAAGTATACAATAAGGAAAAGTAAACCCATTACCCCCCACCCCGATGCTTCTTCTCTACCCGATTATATCAGCATGTGAGCGCTTCCAATTAACAGTGATTATACATCAAACGATCAAAAGAGTATCTACAATACAGCATGATCATGGGACAGAGATATATACAAAGTTAGACAGTCAGATGAGAGCATTTAGCAAAATGTACATAGTCATTGAGCATCTTCCATTGAGACCAATGAGAAGGAGTCTGAACGGAGGAAGCGAACAGACGAGGTATTTGTTCATATTTACTGTAAAGACAGGCATGATTCCACCATTCATGGGGGCTCAGATGGGAGCTAATTTTCCAGTATTACTTAATTAGGGAAATAGCAATGCCAAGCATAAAGTTCGAAAGGAGATAAGCCATTTTTGGGAGAGAGGGGATCCCCGCAACTGGGCGAAGTCCCACTATCCTCCAAGAAAGGGGCTCCTGAAAGTGCGAGATAGACTAAATACGACCCCAGACCCGACGCCAGTAATACTGTAGTGCGGGATATTCATGCATAACATGAGGCAATGAACCAATGGCCGCAGGACGTGTCCAGCAACCATTGCCCTGAGTAGTGTTCCATTTGTCTAATCTGTGAGGAGTGTAAAAACACCGGTGGGCTAGAAAGAAGAGGGTCTGAGTGAGTGAGGCGGATCGGGAACCCGTGTCCCTCTACTCCAGATAAGGCTCCAGTGCTCCGAGGTCAAAGTCACATGCAATTCTCTCTCCCATACTTTCTGCGCTATAGGGGTATCTCTAGTTATAGCATTACATAAGGTTTAGTAAAATTGGATGCTACACCCGGTGAACTACCGAGAGATCGGAAAGTCTCCAATCAACCTTATGTAGAAAATGCCGATGGCGGGAGTACTCTAGTGCTCCGAAGGCGATGCTGAAGTTGCACTGACCAGAGTCGGGAGTCTAAAGATTGCATAAGAGTATTAAAGGCACCTAAAGTGTCTAAAAGCATTGGTGGATAGTGGGAGTCTGATGGGAGAGTCATACCAGGGAGAAAGGTAAGAGGAATCGGTTTGCAAAGGCCCGCTTCTATATCTAGCCACACAGGTCTACTCGGTACTGGATCTTCCAACCAACGAGCACCTTGTTTGAGAAGAAAAGATTGAGGGAACACTTGAGTAAAATCGCCACCAAGTATTAATGGAGCATTGGCAGAGGCCAAGGCCAACTGCGCAATACTTGCATAGTAAGCAGGGTTGTCCACATTCGGGGCATAATGCAAATACACGTGAATTCACTATCTCCAACCTCAAGGTGTACACGGGCCCATCAACCCTCCTTGTCAGCGCTAATATCAGGTACAGTAGCGTGCAAAGACTTCCTAACCAGAATGGCTATCCCGTACCATTTGGAAACGGTGGGAGAATAGGCAGCTACCATGTGAGGCTTAGCATTGAGTTTCAGTGTTTCAGCAGAGTTTAAATGCGTTTCCTGAAGAAACACTAAATCAACATGCTCATGGCTAAGATAGCTAAGGATTGTCTTTCCTTTGAGTGGACCATTAATGCCTTTGACGGTGAATGATAAGATTTTACATAAGGCCATTCAGAAAAGTTAAAAATTCTGAGCATGATAGCACACATAATTTCACTATGTCCCTCAAACTGACTGTATCTGGCTGTACACATGACATAGGAAAAATAAGCTAATATAATACAATGAAGCGCCCCACATTAACAAAGAAAACCGCAGTACGGTAGAGGAGAAGCAAAACCCCAAAATTACTGGCGACCATGTGTCTGCGGGGAGAAACCCCAGAGAAGGCCGAGATTGAAAAAACACATAACCTGTAGGACTGTGCGTGCTCCGAATCCGACCGAGGCACACATCATGAAGGGATAGGAGACCAAAAAACAAAAGTCATATAGAGAAAGAAAGAAAGTCCAGGCTATTTCTGTGCTTGGCTATGACCGCCGCATCGGGCCCTTCAAAATGGCGGATAGAGCCGGCAGATAAGAGTCCAAGATTTGGGATTAGCGCATCTGCTCTGCTTCTTTGGAGTCTAAAAATGTTGATAGTAGATCAGGATCTTCGAACGTCCTGGTTTGGTTGTGGAGAGTCACTCGGAGCTTCGCTGGATACAACAGGCCAAAGCGAGCCTGTAGCTGTTGAAGTCGAGGGCGAAAAGCAAGGAGTTTCTTCCGACGGTCAACGGTAGGCTTTGCCAAATCAGGAAAGAAGGAGACCTTACGACCTTCAAATTCCAAATGATGATTCGCTCGGGCAGCATGTAAAATTTGTTCCACTTGTTGATATCGTAGCAAGCTAAAGATAATAGGCCGGGGGGTCGTGCGGTTGAGCGCCATGTGGGCAGGAACACGGTGTGCTCGATCGATTTCCAGTTCTCTGTGAAAAGTGATCTTCAGCAAGGAGGGAAGAGTTTTGAGCAAGAATTCTCTTATATCTCCTGCTTCCACCCCCTCCGGCATTCCGAGGAGCCTCACATTGTTGCGACGGGCTCGATTATTGCTATCTTCTAACTCCTTTTGAAGATTCTGTATCTGGCGCTCAGCCTTGTCCAGTTCGCCCAAGCGCACCTCGTGCGAGTCGAGGACCCCCGCCATGTTGTCCTGCCGTAATGAAAGACTTTCAAGTCGGTCCTGGAGCACTCCAAAGTCTTCTCGCATGGCTCGAAGCGCTTCTCCATTGGACTGCACCAATTCCTTCACGCCGCGTATTTCCTCCAAAATCTCCAGGTGCATTTCGGGGTTTTCACGAAATGGAACCATCTTCTGTGGGGAGGACACCTCTGCTTTGGAGCGTTTTCCGTGAGAAGAAGAAGGAGACCCGAAGTCCAAGCGCGCTGGTTTATGGGCCGCCATCCCCCCCGAGGTGCCCCGGTCAGCTCGGAGCGAAATAGTAAATTTGTATAGGTATTAAGTCAGGATTCTAAGTAGGCCTCTCGGGAGCTTCAACGCAAAGCGTCCTACCCGCTGGACATCAGGCTCCGCCCCCTCCCTGCTCCTGGTTCTTCATCTGTGAACACAGAACAAAAATATTTGTTAAGCAATTCCGCTTTATCCTTATCAGCTTCTACATATTCCCCCCCTGCACCCTTGAGTCTGACAATACCACTTTTGCCCTTCCTATTCTCACTAATATATCTGAAAAATGTCTTATCCCCCCCATTTTATTGCATTGGCTATTTCCTCCTCCTTTTATATCTTTGCCTTCTTGACTACTTTGCTAGCTTCTCAAAATTTTTCCAAATACAGATGCCTGTCTTCCTCTCTCTGTGATCTCTTGTATTTCATGAAGGCCTCCCTCTTTTTCTTCACTTTTTCAGCTACTTCCTTCGAAACCCATAGTGGTCTCCTTTTCCTTTTGCCTTTATTTACCATATTAACAAAAAGGTTAGTTGCCCTTAAAATACCCCCTTTCAGTTTTGCCCACTGTTTTTCTACATCCCCCAGCTGTTCCCATCCCACTAACGACTCCCTGAGGTATTGGCCCATCTTCGCAAAGTTAGTCTTCCTAAAGTCTAAGATCCTCACCTTTGAACGGATTCTAACAGCCCTAGTCCTAATACTGAACCACACCATCTGGTGATCACTGGATGCAAAATGATCTCCCACTACAACATCAGAAACACTTTCACCATTGAAAATAGTGAGGTTTCTGGAGTCCAGCGGATTACAGGATCTGAGGCAGCATGGATTCACCAGAGGCAGGTCTTGTCAGACAAATCTGATTGATTTCTTTGACTGGGTGACCAGGGAGTTGGACCGAGGGAGAGCTCTAGATGTGGTGTATTTAGATTTCAGTAAAGCCTTTGACACTGTTCCTCACAGGTGACTTATAAACAAACTGAGCACCCTAGGGATGGACCCTAAAGTTACTGCTTGGGTTAGAAATTGGTTGGGTGGGAGGCGACAAAGAGTACAAGTAAATGGAGCTCACTCTGAGGAGAAGGATGTTACCAGTGGTGTGCCCCAGGGATCTGTCCTTGGTCCGATTCTTTTTAACATCTTTGTTAGTGATATAGCGGAAGGGCTGTCTGGTAAGGTTTGCCTCTTTGCGGATGATACCAAAATCTGCAATAAAGTAGACACCCAGGAAGGTGTAGATAACATGAGGAGGGATCTAGCTAAGCTTGAAGAATGGTCTAGAATTTGGCAGCTGGGATTTAATGTTAAAAAATGTAAGGTCATGCATTTGGGCTGCAGCAATCCAAGGGAGCAATACAGCATAGGAGGTGAAGTACTTTTGTCCACTAAAGAAGAGCGGGACCTAGGCGTAGTTGTGTCCGATGATCTTAAAGTAGCTAAACAGGTAGAAAAGGCGACGGCAAAAGCTAGAAGGATGCTTGGGTGCATACGGAGAGGAATGGCTAGCAGAAAAAAAGGAGGTGATAATGCCTCTGTATAAGTCTTTGGTGCGACCTCATTTGGAGTATAGTGTGCAATTCTGGAGACCGCACCTTCAAAAGGATGTGAACAGGATGGAGTCGGTGCAGAGGGTTGCTACTAAGATGATTAGTGGGCTTCATTATAAAGCATATGAGGACAGACTTAAGGATCTTAATATGTACACCTTAGAGGAAAGGCGGGATAGAGGTGATATGATTGAGATGTTTAAATACCTCCGTGGCATAAATGTTCAGGGAGAGAGCCTCTTTCAATTGAAAGCAAGTTCTGCGACGAGGGGACATGGGATGAGGGTGAAGGGAGATAGATTCAGGAGTGATATGCGGAAATATTTCTTTACGGAAAGAGTAGTGGATCCGTGGAACAATCTCCCAGTGGAGGTGGTAGAGATGAGGACAGTAACTGAATTCAAAAAAGCATGGGACCAACACAGAGGATCTCTAAAGGTAAAAAGTGGACTGTTGTAGTTGTTGTTATGGAAGGACAGACTAGATGGGCCTTGTGGTCTTTTTCTGTCATCATGTTTCTATGTTTCTATGTTTCTATGGTAAGCACCAAGTCCAGTATGGCCCCTTCACGTGTGGGGTCTGTTACCAATTGCCTGAATATTTCTCCCTGTAGAGAATCCAGGATCTCCTTACTTCTAGATGATACTGCAGCAGGAATGTGCCAATCAACATCTGGCATATTGAATTCTCCTATCAGTAGCACTTCCCCTTTCCTAGCAATGCTGCGTATGTCTTCAATTAACTCTCTGTCCACCTTGTCCTCTTGTGAGGGAGGTCTGTATATCACACCAATGCAAATAGATTTCTCTTTCCCTCTTTCTAGTTTAACCCACAATGCCTCCTCTCTCCTTTTTAAGCTCTGTAATTCCAAAGCTTTAATAGTAGTTTTTACATATAGTGCCACTCCTCCTCCACTTCTTCCTACACTGTCCTTTCTGAATAAAGTATAGCGAGGTATAGTTACATCCCAGTCATGGTTTTCTGTGAACCATGTTTCTGTAACTGCCACTAAATCCAAGTCAGCCACTCCCACCAAAGCTTCAACATCAGGGATCTTATTTCCCATGCTACGGGCATTTATACACACTGCTTTCCATATGTTACCCCTGTTACCCATTTCCATAAAGGTATTTCATGTATCACCTACCTGGGGGCTTTCACTTACCTGGGGGCTTTCTTCACCTATCCCCAATGAATCTAGTTTAAAGCCCTCTTCAGTAGATTAGCCAGTCTACTACCGAAGATGCGTTGACCTTTCTTGGACAGATGGATGCCATCTCTGCTCTGCAACCCTTGGAACAGCATCCCATGGTCTAAGAAACCAAAACACTCTCGATGACACCATCAACGCAGCCATGCATTCATCTCCAGGATGCGAGCCTCTCTGCCTTGGCCTTTACCCTCAACAGGGAGGATTGAAGAGAACACCACCTGTGCACCTAACTGCTTCACCCTCTGTCCCAGAGCCATGAAGTCACTTTTGATACGTTCCGAGGTATACCTGGCAGTATCATTTGTTCCAACATGGATTAGCAACATTGGGTAATAGTCAGTGGGCTTGATGAGTCTCGGCAAACTCTCCGTAACATCTTGGATTTTGGCACCAGGCAGACAGCATACCTCTCTGGACATCAAGTCTGGTCGGCAGATGGACGCCTCAGTACCCCTCAGAAGAGAGTCTCCAATCACCCCCTATAACTCAGTATACTGTTCGCTGTTGGACAGACCTATCTGAGCCACATGTGAATCCAGATCACCTCATTTGGTCTGCAACATATGATGGTAGTTCATGACTTGCCCTCAAGCACATATCCTGCAATGGGTACATTGGTCTTTCTGCTAGGACACCCTTGGGCTTGAATGTGTGTGTTCAGGTATCAACATCTGCCCCTTTGACTGGACAGATACCATAGCTAGGACACGCATTTCAGTTGCACCAGCAGCATCACAAGGCTGCGAAACATACAGACCACACAAGAGGTCCCTCTCACACACCAGCATAACGGACCTCATCAGACAAGTATGGCACAAAGCCTGTTGACAGCTAGGCAGACATAGGCACACTCCAAATCATGCATTCATGCACCCTGAGTATGACCACCTATATACCCATGGACCAAGGAACCCAGACAGCTGCTCTATGGTGTCAACAAGAGAGAGAGAGAGAGAGAGGGGGGTCATGGGTTCAAAGCCAGCCTGTGGCTAAGGAATAATATGCCCAGGTGTGGCATACCTTCCTGGTACAGAAGCATCATGTGCAACCCCCCACATCTCAACCTATCTGAGTCCTCACACTCAGCTGGGAAACTGCATATTGTCAGGCAGGATGACAGAACATACTACCAGCACACTGATGGGCATTGATAGCAGATACTTTGCAGAGTGTGCTAATAATGCCTACATAATGAGTAGGTGTTGATAATGGATAAGCATAAGTGGCAGGGACAACATGCCACACTTTTGGACAGTGGGTGACTTTTGTGTGTGCACGTGTGTCCACAGATGTCTTTGAGCTGCATGCATATGATGCCCAGGCTTTGTGTTTGTGCATACATGCTGCAGGACAACTCTTCAGCAACTATACATACAGTATGAGATCACATGTACAGGCCTCCATGCTTAGCTGTGCTTTTCGGGTGGGGGTGTTCACTGCCCCGTCAGTCAGGGCATGTGCTACACTGGCAGGATCCATGGCAAGGGACACATCATAATGTGGTCATACATGCTCAGTGACACAAGCTGCATAGGGGGACACAGTGTTTGGGGATGTTGCAGACATAGGTTGCTGTAGTCAAACATGCACTCTCAGCTTGTCTGTGGCCTAATTCCCAGTACACCTAGCATTGCATTTGCATTATACCAGTTCAAAGTCCAAGGATACCCAAATGAGGGGGAGAGATTTCTGGGTATTGTCTGAAACAGAGCAGTTTGCACATGATGTATATGAGTCACAGGTTAGGTAACTGGCAGAGCCACCCTAACATGCATTTGCAAGAAGAATGGCCAGGGAATTCATATCAGTGCATGCTGAGAGATTGAACTCACACTGACTGAGCTGTTACCATGTTATAAGAACATAAGAACATAAGCTTTTCCATACTGGGTCAGACCAAGGTCCATCAAGCCCAGTATCCTGTTTTGAACAGTGGCCAGTCTAAGTCACAAGTACCTAGTAATTTCCCCAGAAGACAGGTTCCACAATGCTTGTATTGGGACAAGCAGTAGATTTCCCAGATCCCCTTTAACAATGGTTTATGACCTTTTCTCCAGGAACTTGTCCAAATCTTTTTTTAAATCCAGCTACACAAACGGCTTTTACTACATCTTCCAGTAATAGATTCCAGATTTCGATTACGCATTGAGTGAAAACATATTTTCTCTTATTAGTCTTATATGGGTTACACTGTAGTTTCATTGCATGACCCCTAGCCTTTCTACATTTTGATGGCCAGTCTATGTTTCTACTCCTTTCATTAATGGCATGGCTATGAATCTACACAGTGCTATATAGTGTCAAGTTGCAGTGATGTGTGTGCTGTTCCTGTTTCAGCAATGCACTCACTTCACCAGCTACTGGTTTTCCATGCTGTCTACCAAGCCAGGGTGTATAGGGTCACTCAGTGCATATGCATTGTGTGCTGACCAGCAGACCAGGCACAGTTTGGATGTACATAGCTAATACAGCCCTGTGGTTCACCAACACATGCACACTAACTGTGCCTGCTGTAGTAGCTTTGATATTCTGGAAGGTATGGCTCACATCAGTTCTTGAGCCAACAACTGTGATTTAGCCAGGCCCATCAGTTTAGGAGTCAGCACCCCAACTCCTGCATATGCCAATGTAACTGCAATCTGTTCTCTTGGCATCAGCTGCTGCAACTGTCTGGACTGTAGTGAAATATTCGGGAGAGTCCCTGGCTAAAGGAAGCAGAACACAAGGCCCAGATATGGCATGACACCCTGGCACACTTCAACTATGCAGACAACTAAATAACTGGCAGCACACACTGCAGATAGTAAATGCAGTATATTGGCTATAACATCAATCAGCTCCAGAACCTGGAGGATCAGATTATTGCAGTGCAGGATCTGGGAACCAGGTGATGTGTGTCCCCCCCCCCCCCTCACATTTGAGTTGTCCCCTGAAACTGGTGAATAGCAAAGTTTGCGGCTGTTATGTTCCCATCACACACAATGTCCTTGAATGATTCTGGCCTGATGTGATGGATTACAGTGATCTCTCTTTTGTGATCAGTTGCAAAAAGCTGTGTAAAATGTGCAATGCATCATGGGTAATGGATGGGCAAACCTACACAGAGCAGACATTGCGGCCATAGTGGTGACTGTAATCACTGGGGCATTGTCCAGTACCTGCTTGCCATCTATGCTGGTGGGAGACATGTGCAGTGGACCGCATGTGTCAGTAATTTTGTGTGCAGTCTGTGTGTGTGCCGGTGTACCTAACTCAGCATGTATAGCAGCTCACAGGGGACTGCATGTCCTGTATATGTGCTGCATCTGGGGTAGGTGCCACAATGTGGCACAGAGAACCCATGCATAGGAGTGTTGTTTGCTGTAAGGGGAACAGTGGAGGGTCTGGCATCTTGACGTCATATGAGTCTTGGCCTTTGGAGAAGGGAGGTATCATGCAGCAGTGTGTCTGTTGAACAGCTACAGTACTGCATTTCATGTGCATAACATACTGCATGTGCACCGCTGTTAGCAGCCTCTTGATGAGCAGTAGCATGGACTCACAATAGTCCTGCCTCACAATGGTCCTGCCACCTTCTCTCATGTCCTGGCTTTCACTCATTGCAGGCAGGTACCTGTAGTCTTCTTGATACAAGGCCCTGATATGCAGCATGCTGGGGGGGTAGCCCAATGGCCAGAGTACTACATCAGTAAGCACTGGATATGGGTTTGAGGCCCACTCACTCCTCTTGTGACTGTGGGTTCCTCCATCCATTTTGATGCCAGGTACAAACAAGGGTCTGCTTTGACTGACAGACACACATTCTCATGCTTTTTTTCTGTGTTCCTATAGCACATTGGCTCAGCAGAACTGCATAGCGAGCTCATGCCCTTCTGAGAGCATGACTTTACGGGCTCTGCTGTAGCCCATTGCAGAGGATCATACATATTCCCCCTGCAGATATGGATCACCTGAGTGGTGGCATAGCCTAATGGTTATAGCACTGGCCTGGAAACCATGTGACCAAGATTTGATTCCCCCTAGCCCTCCTTGTGTGATGAGTGGGGTTATTTTACAGAAGCTTTTTATGTCTGTGAGATCCGTTATTTACTGGCCTCTACACCTTGTGGCCTTGGACAGATCACTTACCCCTCCTTTGCCTCAGGAGATTCCATGTTCTCATTGTCCCTGTTTTTTATGTCCATTACCAAGTTTCTGTTGCAATGCGCACCATTTTGGCTGAGCTGCGAGCGTGGTATACAGAACACCAGCAAAATAACTCTACCTATATCTTACTTATGCAGCCTGATTCCACTATTCCCACATAACTGTGGCTGTGCAGTTTTAGATCCCTCACATCTCCCCATTACATGATCCACATTCTAACCATGGGATGGCCACCTGCGGGGATCATCATACTCCCTTACTTGCTCCATATGACCTGTATTGGTGTCTATTGTCAAGTTGCTGTATGCACATTTGTCAGGGGGTTGTATGGTACTTAGGAGGCTGGGATAGCTGTGTGACACACTTAGCTGGTACTGGGCTTCCACGTGGCACAGCCATACTTTTTCCCTCACCCTACAACTGAATTTTAGGAGTCACATCGAGTACATTGTTGCTGCAAGCTGATACCATGCTCTTATCTACCGCCATCCATCTTTAACCCATCCATCAGCATCTGCTGCTAATGTGCAGTGATGTATTCTGCCAGCTGCTATACCATCGCCCACACAGGTACATTATCCTCATTTCACTGTATTGCTCACGCCTCTCCTGTGGTTGATCTGCACATCACCACTCCTGCACTCTCATTGCTTTTAATGCACATATCCAGGTGCCTCTGATTCCACAGAGGGCCACGTTTTCTCCATCCTATGCCACACACAGACATTACAGTGGTTTTACATGTGCTGCCTTCACTGTATCTGTACTATGGCTGCCTACATGGTCTTCACTCTTACAAAATGCCCATGTCCATCAGCTCCTGCTTGTCCATCCATCCATCAGCTTTACCTTGACTTTCAGTGGGGCTCCCTTTTCCCGTGTTAAGGTGCTGCTGTTTTCAGGCGTTAGGGTGCATGCTTGGTACCTTAATGCCCAGGGTCCTCTTGTTGTTGTTAAGTGCCGTCAAGTCGGAGTCGACTCATGGCGACCCTCTGGATAGCTATCCTAAATTGTATTCGGTCTTGAGTCAGGCGGCTCATTGTGGACAGACTGGTACCTGTAGCTGCTGTTATTGTATCGATCCATCTCATTGCTGGCCTTCCTCTTTTGCGTTGACCTTCTATCTTGCCAAGCATGATGTCTTTCTCTAATGATCTCTCTCTTCGCATGATGTGTCCAAAGTATGAAAGTTGAAGTCTTGTCATCTGAGCTTCTAAAGAAAGCTTAGGTTTGATCTCCTCTAGTACCAACTGGTTTGTTCTTCGGGCAGTCCATGGTATACACAGTATTCGCCGCCAGCACCATAATTCAAAGGCATCAATTTTCTTCCTGTCTATCTTTTTCACTGTCCAGCTTTCACATCCATATGATGTTATTGAAAATACCATGGCCTGAACAAGTCAAATCTTTGTATGGAGAGAGACATCTCTGCTCTTGAGGATCTTATCTAGGTCTTTCATAGCCATTCTGCCAAGAGCAATGCATCGTCTGATTTCTTGACTGCTTGTTGCTTCTTTATTGATAGTTGATCCAAGTAAGTTAAAGTTGTTCAAGATTTCAATTTCTTCTCCTTCAACGATGAACCTGTTGATTATGCCAGTTGTCATGATCTTTGTCTTCTTTACATTAAGGTGCAGGCCCATTTTGAGACTATGTTCTTTGATTGTGAGAAGCAAATGTTTCAGATCATCTTCACTTTCAGCCAGTAATATGGTATCATCAGCATAGCGAAGGTTGTTGATGAGTCTTCCACCAATCTTCACACCTCTGTTGTCTTCATACAATCCTGCTTCTCTGATGATTTGTTCTGCATATAAATTAAACAGGTAGGGGGAAAGTATGCAGCCTTGTCTTACACCTTTGCTTATTTTAAACCATTCTGTTTCTCCTTGTTCCGTTCGAACTGCTGCTTCTTGGTCAATGTGCAGATTATGCAAGAGTATGATCAGGTGTTCTGGTATACCCATGCTTCTTAATATAGCCCAGAGTTTCTCATGATTTACACAGTCAAAAGCCTTGCTATAGTTGATAAAGCACAAATAGATATCCTTTTGATATTCTTTAGTCTTTTCAAGGATCCATCTCACATCTGCAATGATGTCTGTCGTTCCTCGCCCTTTCCTGAACCCTGCTTGCACTTCAGGTAGTTCTTGTTCCAGATATGGTTGTAGTCTCTTTTGAATAATCTTCAGTAGAATCTTGCTGGCATGTGGGATCAGAGCAATTGTGCGATAATTTCCACAGTCAGTTGGATCACCTTTCTTTAGTATTGGTATAAACACTGATCTTTTCCAGTCAGTTGGCCATGATGTTGTCTTCCATATTTCTTGGCAGAGCCTTGTAAGTACGGTAACAGCTGCATCAGATTGCTGTAATATTTCTATGGGAATGTTATCAATGCCTGGTGCTTTGTTCTTCGATAAGGCTTTCAATACTGCTTTAACTTCTTCTTTCATCACCAATGGTTCCTGATCATAAGGTACAGGTTGAAACGGCTGTTGGTCCACTTGATTTTTATCATATGAAAACTCTGTATATTCCTTCCACCTTTTCTTGATCTTCTCAGCATCATTCAACATAGAACCTGGAGTATCTTGTAACATTCCAATTCGAGGCTGGAACTTTTTCTTTAACTCTCGTAGCTTTAGGAAAGCCGATCTTGTTCTTCCTCTAATAGTTTCTGCTTCTATTTCCTTGCATGCGTCATTGTAGTACTTTTCCTTATCCTGCCTTGCTGCACGTTGGAAATCTCTATTGAGTTCTGCTATTGTCTTTCTTTCTCCTCTGGCTTTAGCCATTTTTGCTTTTTCACCTTTTGTAGAGACTTCTTGCTTTCTTCCAATACAACCTTCTTGATGTCATTCCATAACTCTTCTGGAGCTCTGCCATTTGTATCTAAAGCAGCAAATCAATTTTTCAGGCAGTCTTTAAATTCCAGTGGTATATTCTCAAGGTCATATTTTGCTGCATTCATGAGTGCTTTGCTCTTTGTCAACTTTAGCTTGAGTTTGCATACTAGTAGTTGATGATCTGTACCACAGTCAGCTCCAGGTTTTGTCTTTGTTGATGTTATAGAACTTTTCCATCGTTGACTTCCACAGATGTAGTCAATTTGATTTTTATACAATCCATTGGGTGAAGCCATGTGTACAGTCGCCGCTTGTGTTGATGGAAGAAGGTGTTTGAGATGAATAGATTGTTGGTTTTGCAGAATTCTATCAGTCTTTCTCCAGCTTCATTTCTGTTGCCAAGTCCATATTTTCCAACTACATTGACTTCTTCTTTGTTGCCAACTTTTGTGTTCCAGTTCACCTATGACTATCAGGATATCCTGTTTGCATGTTTTGTCAATTTCAGCTTGTACTTGTTCATGGAACTCTTCAATTTCATTCTCTTCTGCAGCTATTGTTGGGGCATATACTTATAGTTGTGTTGATAGGCATTCCTCGTAGATGGATAGAAATTAAGCGTTCGCTGACTGCTTTGTATTTCATTACAGTTCTTGCAAGTTTCTTCTTTATTATAAATGCAACACCATTTCTTCTTTGTCTTTCATTTCCAGCATAGTAGACCATGTGATCATCTGATGCAAAGTGCCCAATGCCAGTCCATTTCAGTTTGCTGACACACAACAGATCAAGTTGTTCCATTTCATTCTTGACCACTTCCAATTTCCCTTGGTTCATGCTTCATACGTTCCATGTTCCAATGTGTAAGACATCTTTACAACTTCTGACTCTCATTTCATGCGCAGCTACATCAACAGTCAGACATCCTGAGGGCTTTGATCCAACCACATCATAAATGCTTGCTTTACTCTGAGAAGTCTTCAGCTCTTCCCCAGTAGCTAGTTGAATGCCTTCTGACCTGGGGGTCTCATGTTCCAGCACTATAGCACAATTTGTTTTGTTGTAACTATCCATTGGGTTTTCATGGCAAGATACAGAAGTAGACTGCCGGGCCTTTCTTCCGCGCAGTTTAAGTTTGGTGTTTTTGCCATTGTCACAGAAATGTGATTCTCCGCCGTCAACATTATCCCATTCTGCTGCTGCCCAGATGGGTGTTTTTTCTTGGTCTGGCACCTCAGCTGAAACCTGTCCATCTTGGGAGACCCTGACAGTAGTTAAACTACCGATAGTTTAGCTCTCAGCATCACTGATGCACACAAGCCCTCACAGCACAACAAGCTGCAAACCAAGTGAGGGAGGGTCCTCTTAGTGCACACTAAAAGGGACCTAGTGCCCTTTCCGCCTGAATGTCTACTGTTTTCCCTGAGTCTTTAATGTCTGCAAACACCTTAACACTGCCGTTAACGCCTGATCTCAGATGCTCCCTTACCATCCTTTAGTAAACATTCCCCATAGTTTGCATTGTACAGATTTTCACTGTGGGTGTGCACACGGGTAAGGTTTGGGCAGAGCGTGAGTGTACAAGCAATTCTGCACACAGGTTATAAAATTCTATAATTTCCATGTATTGTTCCAAAAGAAAAGGGCATTAATTTACACCAGCGCTAGGGCTGATATAAAGTACCATAAGCATGTGCTTTTGCACATACATCTCTTATTTTATAGTGAAGTAACTTATAAAATAAGTGAAAGTATGCCTGTGAAAACATACATTACCTAGGCACCAGTTGATAAAATGTCTTCCTAAAGCCCAATTTTTAATAGGTTGCCTAGGTCGGAAAAGGAATGTCAAAGCTGCCCTTTTGTGAACCTTTTCGAGTTCCACTGTATTCTTTGTGAGATGAGATAATTGTAAATCATGCAATACTCAAAGGGGCATGTTTACTAAATCGCGTTAGTGCAGTTCGCGTAAGTATCCGCGTTAATAACACAAACCCCCAAATAAGGAGATAGGCGGGACAGCGGAAGACCTAACGCGCGTAACAGAGCTCACGCGCGATACCTGGCGCGTTAGAGGAAGTCGCCGCGCGTTACTGCGCATGAAGCATAAGAAGCCACGCAGACATACCTCACCCAGACAGAGCTGTAGCACAATGGTTACTGCAGTGACCACTGATATGGGCAGCATGGGTTCGAGTCCCCAGGCTGCCAGATGCAGAGAGCTGGCTGCTGCAGCATCCCGAGCATGATACAGTGAGGGAAGGGGCATATATTTTTATACGTCTTGGAGGGGTGCAAGCAAACACACCCACACATCAGATAGTGAGTGAAGGGGGCATGTATATGCTCTGCTCCCCTGGGGTGCAAGCAAACACACCCACACATCATATAGTGAGTGAGGGGGCATGTCTATGCTCCCCCCCCCTTTCGGGGCTCAAGTAAACACACCCAAACATTACATAGTGAGTGTGGGAGCATGTATATGTTATGTATGTGTTGTATGGTTGTTACCATACAAACCTGACCCAGACCGAGCTGTAGCACAATGGTTACTGCAGTGACCACTGATACGGGCAGCATGGGTTCAAGTCCCCAGGCTGCCAGATGCAGAAGGCTGGCTGATGCAGCATCCCGAACATGATACAGTGAGGGAGGGGGCATATATTTTTATACGTCTCGGAGGGGTGCAAGCAAACACACCCACACATCAGATAGTGAGTGAAGGGGGCATGTATATGCTCTGTTCCCCTGGGGTGCAAGCAAACACACCCACACATCATATAGTGAGTGAGGGGGCATGTCTATGCTCCCCTACCATTTGGGGTGCAAGTAAACACACACACACAGTATATAGTGAGTGAGGGGGCATGTCTATGCTCCCCCCCCCCTTTCGGGGCTCAAGTAAACACACCCAAACATTACATAGTGAGTGTGGGGGCATGTATATGTTATGTATGTGTTGTATGGTTGTTACCATACAAACCTGACCCAGACCGAGCTGTAGCACAATGGTTACTGCAGTGACCACTGATACGGGCAGCATGGGTTCGAGTCCCCAGGCTGCCAGATGCAGAAGGCTGGCTGATGCAGCATCCTGAACATGATACAGTGAGGGAGGGGGCATATATTTTTATACGTCTTGGAGGGGTGCAAGCAAACACACCCACACATCAGATAGTGAGTGAGGGGGCATGTATATGTTGCCGATAGTCTGTAGGGGCGCTAGCAAACACACCCATACATCATATAGTGAGTGAGGGGCCATGTACATTGTTTTGTATGTGCTGTAAGGTTGCTAGCAAACACACCTACACAGTGGTGTATCCAAAGTTGCTGCAGAACGCACCCCATAACGCACAACAGAGGCCACACTAAAAAGTAGAGTGTCCACTGAGGCACAACAAGATGTCCCCCATTGAGCAGTCCATAAGGGAACCTAAAGGTAGCCAGATAAGGTGACACATGGTGCACCCAATGACGCTCAGTACGGTAATATGACGCTTGAGAGGCTGTCGCTGGTAGCAGTCCTGCGTGTGTAAAACAAATAATGCGGCAGACACCCCTATAAAAGGAGTCCATTGTGGGTCACAACCCATGGCTACGGGCTCCACAGGCAATGAGTGACCCACTGGCCTGCAGCCCCATAGCCGGTAACCACCCCCTGGCTGTCCACTGAAGTGCGGCAGGACACCACCCAACTGTCCGCTGTAGTGTCCCGGATCCGTAACAATGCAGGGAGTCCCATGGTGCACACTGCACATGCAGACCAGCAGTCCACAGATGAACACAAGAAGGGGTACATACCCACATAGCCCCCTGGTATGGTATGGTGAAATGACTGTGTGTGTCACTGGACATAGTAGCAACAGAGAGTATCCCAACAGGGTGCCCCAGAAGAAGCTAGAAAATGTGTCAGTGAAGGCAGACAGATCATAAGCACAATGGGTAAAAAGCGGCCTGGTGGAGCAGGGTCTGTGAGTTCAATCCCCCCTGTGTGTCCAAAGACCAAGGCTGCCTGCAACAGTATCCTCCGCAAACAGTAGGCACACATATGATGAACCAGTCAGCCCCCTGTCTAAACCAATGAGAACCCCAATGTTTGGTTGGACACAAAGAACATGAGAGGGAGGAAAATATGCCTACCACCCCTTGCTGGGAGTGTCCGTGTAATCCCGAGAGGTGCAGCACCCAAAGGTAGAAAACAGTGTGAATCTGCAGCCAGAACCGGGTGCTTGAAATGTACAAAGGTGAAGATATACACAACCCATATAATAAAGGAAATACCACGTCAGACTGTACCAGAAACAATGCAGGGGACAACACAATTGCCTTGCCATTGGAATTCAGCATCAAACAGCACCAGGACATGCTATGTGTGCCACAACTATGGGCCGTGTACCAAGTGGTTGTGTCCCTGCAAGGCTGGCATATCTGTGGATGGGTGTGCGGCATGACTCCCACACCACACCAGTAATATCATAGGAGGTCTGGTTTGTATGTCCCACAAGTTGTGCTGGCAAACACCCACCCACAGGGATGTACCTGGAAGGTGTCACATAGGATAACCCCATGAAAGCCACACCAGAGAACTAAGGCTACTGTGCACTGTCTCCCACAGCACCCGACAGGGCTTTTCACAAAGCACCCCATAGGGCATGTGACAGGGCCCATGAGGAGTCACTGTGCGGAGTCTGCAGTGTGAGGGCGCTGCTGTTGTTAGCACCAATGTAAAGCAAGATAGGAATACGCCCCCCAAGGTGCTCACAATGACCCACTGTGTGTTCAAACCCATGACCCAGGGCCCCACCCACAAGCATGGAAGCAACCCCATGCCCATATTGCCAGTGCACATAACAAAGTCACAATAATGAGGTGGGCAGCCCTTGGAGCAGAACTGCCAGATGACCCAAGCCCCCGAAACAAACTCACAGAAGACGCACCATGTACATGCAAGGGATGCCTGACTAAGAAACAAAGCAAGGTCTCAGCAAACAAGGGCATATGGCAAACACAATCAAGACCAAGGTCATGATCATTACCAAATATAGAAGGCCCAATAACATCACAGACCGCTTTGCAACATGGAATGTCACTGGCAAAAGCAAAAGCAGGGAGAAACACACTATGGTGATTGTGCGCAGGAAAATGAAGATGTCCGTAACACCTGAAACCAAATCCCCTGACTGTGGACCGAGGGGCGCCATGTCGTCACCCAAGGTGCCTGCTGGGATGCTAAGGATATGGGAGTATGCAACAGTACCCATGGTGCACTGCAGATGCCCAGCAGCAGTCCAGAGATGACCATAGGAGGGGGTAGGCGCCCCCACAGCGCCTAGGCCGGAAGGGAGATAAGAATATGTGCGCCCCTGCCATAGAACACCAAACGACAGTAGGCCAACAGTGTGGCCAAGAACAAGCAGGAAAGGTGTACCAGTACAGTGTGAAGACAGGTGTGCAAACTGAACCCAAATATGCGGCTAAGCGGTATAGGAGAGTGCTGACAGACCTGTGGCCCATTGAACAATATGGCATGGTGCATCACTAATGGTATGTTTGCAAAGGTCAGTGTGCCCTAGAGGCCACAAGGTGTGCCTGGAGGGTCGGCAGGACCTGTGTGGAACAGAGATAGATGTAGCACAAACACCACCTAGAGCCCACAGTAACGGCAATGAACAGGTGACTGTTGGAGGGCAAGCAGGGAGTTCACGGACCCTCACACATGACAGCAGCACATGTGTATGGCAGCAGCGCAGACAAACATGCTGGGAGCAACAGCATCACAGCAAAGGTTCCTGGCACCCTGGTGTACTGGAAAGAAGGTGTGTGGCAGCTGAGGGGAATAGGTGCCCCCCAGTGGAGGGTGAGGTCGCCCGAGAGGTGAGCAGGACACGCCAAGCAGGCACAGGACAAACAAGCAAAAGGAGATGCTCAGTAGACAATGGCAGCAGGGTAGGGTACGGGGCAAGAGTCCACAGCAGCATACATGACACCTCACCACACCATGATGCAAATACATGGACCAAAGGACGGACAGCTAATGTGACAACGCTAATATGACCAGACAGGTAGCAGACGCCCGGAGACCACTGTTACAGCGACAATAAGCATCAGCGCGGGAAAGGCCGAGGAAAAGAGGAACAGAAAGAGCGCAAAGCTATGACCACTCTGATGGAAAGCACTGGAGAACATAGATGACCTAAAATAAACACAGAGGCACACAGAAATGGATGCAGACAGGACCACATCATGCCAACAGCAAAGACCACAGCTGCGTGCCAGATGATAGAACCACAGAGCGTAGGCAAAATGCAGTACACATGTGGAGGAGGGGTCCACAGCTCACAACACAGTCGACAAGTGGGATGGAACACACAAATTAAGAGGCACACACCCACACCCACAGCAGGAGATATAATGTACTGTAAACAACATGCAAGTGATCAGGGAAGTGACACATGAGGGGTGTAATTGGATAGCCCAATGGAGGCCCATTTGGATCGGCTGTGGAAAGGGCCACCGGACCAAAAGAGGGACATGCCAATCACCAACCAGACCAACAGTGTTGCCTGTGTCCTGTGTGAAAAGAAGCAGATATCAGGTAAGGGACGGACACACCCCCCCATGACACCTGCAGGACAGAAAGGAGACACACACATAAAACCAGCCACACACAGAATGAATAGATAGCAACACATGATGTGTCCACAACACTGAGCACACTGCACATGCACCACAGACGTAGATGACAGTGAAGACTACGGCACCATCCCAATATCATCAAGAACCTGCACATGACACGCATACACCGCAGGGGACAAGAGCATGTGCAGCAGCGGTGGCATACCCAGAGAACAAATAACGACAGGCTGAGAGCAATAGGCAAAAAGCAGAATAAGCAGGCGGTGTATGTCACAGAGTATGGAAGGTGAGGGCCACCTGAAAGGTACACCAGTGTCCTGGATGTGAATGTTACTGTCAGCAATGTTCCCCCCAATCGTCTGTAGGCTGTGTGCGCGTAAAATATCAGCTCAGTGCAGCTTTGGAAGGAAGGTGACATGTCTGTGCGCAACATAATGACAGGCAGAGTTATAACATTAAAATGTTGACTACACGTCAGAATATAGTATGTACACCACATTGAGTTTAATCAAATTAACTGAAAATAGACGATTAATAAATGAAGCAGGAAATGTCTAGTAATTACAACCCTGACTGTAAAGGTGTAAGATGTCTGTGTCGCTCCCTAGTGGAATCAGAGCTGTAAAGTTTGTGCGCTCCCCTGGCGAGGTGTGTGCGCGCACACATGCGCACAGCTCAGAGGGAACAGTGATTGTCAGCCAAAAGCACACAGAGACACAATAGCGGATCCAGAGACCGATGGATGGCGGACAGCACGACGTCTGCATGGGTAGCTGAGAGAGCAACATGTCCACGGTGCAGTGTGTCCTGCGGAAACACAATGTTGATGTACATTGCATCACCATCGGAACTGTGACCCATCTGAGGAACATATATGACACCTGTGCACAATGTACAGTTGCCCACCAGTGGAAGGTAACAAATGGATGAGGGAACATAATCGGAGAGGGCGCAAAATACATCCCTACAACACACATAGGCAGGGTGGCGCATGAGGAATGGCCAGGTGGAAAGGTCACTAACAATCATGAACATACACAGTGTGATAAAGTACACATGCAGAAAGCCAAGATGTCCTGCCCCCCAAAAATGAACGTCAAATGGAGACACACAGCACATCACATGCATGAGTGGCACATATCTGCCAAATGACCCATTGCCAGTGGCTGATCAACCTAGCAAACCAGTATACACTGACCTGTGCAAGAGTACACACACAGCCGCTCAAGATGTGTGCAAGATAGAACATGCAGAACCCCAATATGTGAACAAGTAAGGGCCACCTCTGTGACCCATGGAGGCGAAGGGGGAAGGAGCAGTGGTCCAAATAAATGTGCAGCACCATAGGAGCAGTGGAGAGAAAACAACATATATGTGACCAGACGTGACAAATGACATGCAATCCCCACTACACTGCAACTCACCCAAGCCAACATGAAGGCTGCATATATGAACACCCTCCCCCCCCCCATGCAGCACGGCCACATGCAGCATTACAAGGCAGTCCGGGTGGGCCTGGAACACAGATGCTCATCCTGTGGAGCCAAGAACAAGACAGAGATATGGAGGCATCAGATGGCAGTGCTGCACAATCCTCACACCACCTAACACATGGCAAACCCAGAGACACGTCCCCAGCACACCCATAACTTACAGGTGAAGATCCTCTCGATTAGATGCTGCCTGGCTGCCATGCCTGCACGTGTGTCACCATGTCCAGGTGCAGGAGGGCACATAGGATCCGGGCCCAGATCCTCATTAATGTCGACTGGAACATTGTGCCTGAGAGCAATGTTGTGGAGGATGCAACAGGCTATGATGATCTTTGCCACAGTCAGTGGTTTGTACTGTAAGGCCCCGCCAGTCCTATCCAGACACCTGAAGCGACTTTTGAGGACGCCAAAGGTGCGCTCAATCACTGAGCGACTGGAGGCATGGGCCTCATTGTACCGTAGCTCTGCACCTGTCCGGGTGAGACGCACAGGGGTGAGCAGCCAGGTGCGACACCCATATCCTGCATCACCTGCAGGGAGAAATGGTGCAAATTCACATGCGTGCTGAGACAATAATGGAACGACAGACATACCAATTCAGAACTGGACAGCCGAGAGGCCATGCACACACATATGAGGCAAATGATGTGCACACAGTGGTAGCACAGCAGAGGCTGTTGAGGCCAGTGGGAAACGACCATGACATTCTGAGAGTGGCAGTGCACACCCATGTAACCGTGACACGTGACATGTGCAAGAACTGGTTCAGCAAATACATCTGCGTGAGCTGTGAGGCAAGGTGCTGGACATTGTCAAATAGCAACCGGGGGTGCAGGGTGGCACAGTTGTGCAAGTGGGTGGCTGGCACGATCCTCTGCATACACAGCACCAGCCACTGGGATACATATCATGGGTGTTGGGGGTGAAGCAAATGGCGGTGGTGAGGTGGACCCCGAACATGGTGCCCAGACATGCAGCAGACACGTGTGATAGTCACATGGTCACCAGTACATCTCCTGTCGAGCAAAAAACAGGGCCAGAAAGATTGGTCCGCGCACACAGAATGAGCCCCATGAGGGTGGGCCCAGGCCTCACCGAAATCCATGCAAAGGATGGGCTAGCCAAGTGACTGACTCCACTGGGAGACATGGGTACAACTGCCAGCGCTGTATGCCCGTGGTGCGGGTGTGGAGGAGATGGCCTGGATACATGTGTAGCCCACAGGCATGGGGGGGACACAGCATATGCTTCCCTGTCGCACATGGACACAGTTCATCTGAAAAACGAGGGCATGGGCACGGAGAAACAGACACCACACTGGCCCTCTGGGACACACATGTGCGAGCAAACCAACACACATCCGAGACAGAGAGATGGCTGTGGCGAAACATATGTCTAAGACCAGGACACCAGTGACACGGCATGAGGTTGTGAGCCACACCCAACAGTGCACTCCCAGAACTAACGCTGCAATGTCAGTCAACTGTGGAGAATGCTGACAATGCAGCAGATACACCCCCCTACAGTGGGCGCATGTCAAATACGCGGAATACCCACCCAGCAGGACGTAGTCACCAAACTGACCAGTCTCAAACTGGTCAAACACTGCCGAGTTCTGCAGGATATAGGAGTCATGGGCCGACCCTGGGAACCGCGGAACCACATTCAGGATACGCATACCTGCATCACAGACAACCTGCACATTGAGGGAATGGAAGTGTTTCCGGTTCCGGTACACAACCTCCCTGTCGCGTGGCGGGACAAGGGCAACATGTGTGCAATCTATAGTGCCCATCACGTGTGGGATTCCAGCAAACCTATGGAATGCCAGTGCCAGGGCCGCCCACTGTTGCCTACCATTGGGAATTGCTATGTAATTCCCAACCCGGCTGACCATGGCACGCAGTACCTGATGGAGACAGCGGGGAGAAGGTGGGCCTACTCATCCCACCCACTGCTGCCACCGAGGATTGGAAACAGCCAGAGGCAAAGAAATGTAGGGCAGCCAGGAGCTTGGTCATACCCGGTATAGCATGTGACCGGGCATTCAGGGGCTCAAGGTCAGGTCTGAGGTCCTGATAGAGCTCCCTAATGGCTCCTGTGTCCAGCCGGTAGAGGGAGAGTACCTGGCCCTCTCGCAGGTCCTGGAGCAAGACCCTGGGCCTGTAGAGACGCCGCAGGCGTTGTTGTACCTCAGCACGCCTATGGCGCCGTTGGTCAACAACACCCTCCTGTGCAGGCCCCACAGCTGCAGGCCTGAGTTGCAGTGGCAGTGCACCGATGCCCAGGGCAGCGGCCCCAGGAACAACATCCCCCTCCTCCTGGCCAAGCAGGTCTGCCAGCCCAACCAATGCAAACCACTGCACCACCTGCATGTGATGTGTGAGCCATGATAGACACAGTTAGGAGGGTAGCAGGGCTAGAAATAGTGGTGTGGGTGGGGATGGACACCACATGATTGCCACTCACCTGGGGAGACAGAATGTTCCAGATTCCAGTAATCAAACTCTGTACCGGTAGGAAAGTGCAGTGCGCGCTGCTACGCGCGTCCACATTATGCAGCCGAGGGGATTCATCCACGTATCACACTGCTGTAGGTGAGTCCGAGCGATGCTGTAGGGTGTGTATAAACTGCATAGCACAAAAAAATCACACACCCAGACACCAATGCAGGGATGACGTAAAATGCATGTGCCCATGTGCAGGCGACGGAAGTCGCGTTGCGACGCGCCTTACAACGCGTGCAACGTCAGAGTGCGGTCGCGTACGTATCACGTAGTGGTGCATTAGCCTATGCTTCCACTACGGCACAGATAAACATAGCCCTAAGAAAGGAGCGTACATGTGCACCACCACTATACAAAACAAACTGCCCCAGAAGGGATGGGTAGGGGGGATCGGTGATACGGCCGGTACTACCGACACTCACATTTATGATGTCACATCCAGCGCGCAGCGGAACGCGTATCGAGGCGTGCAGCGGAACGCGTATCGAGGCGCGCAGCGGAACGCGTATCGAGGCGCGCAGCGAGGCGCAACAGAACGCGTCATGGCACACGTGGCCGTGTACCCCATGCCCCACGAGCCACACCCCATGACAGCCTATATATAGGCTTGCCACTGTGTGCCGAACCCCCGTGCAGATACATAATGGACATTATGGATCATCGACAGACCCAGGACCAGGACCAACCCCAGGACCAGCCCCCACATCCAGCAGCACCAGCCACATCTCCACAGGAGGCCGTTGCTGGACCATCTGGGATTCAGCAGGCTGCAGGTGTGCATACGGGTGGCAGGCCACGCCAGGCAAGGATCCCTGTCCCTGATGAAACAAGGCGCAGAGCCATACGTTTCAGCCAGCAGGAGAATGAGCACCTGCTGTCCAACGTACTTGAGCGCTACGACCTCCTTTTTGGGCGCCAGAGTGCCACACTCACCATTGCCATGTGGGCACGGGCGTGGTCAGAGGTACAGTCAATGGTTGCAGCAGCTGGGGGACCACACCGCGATATAGAAAATCTAAGGAAAAGATACTGTGACATCAAGAGGCAGGTGAGGGCTGAGCTCGTACGTGAGCGACGTGGGGCCCAAGGCACTGGAGGGGGACCAGCATATGTGCCCAAACTCAGCGAGCTGGAGAGACGCCTGGCTGATAGGCTCAGGACAATGTATGTCCACGGACTGCCTGCAGCATTGGACACGGCCCACCCACAAGCAGGTAAGGGGGGAACGCAGACCAAGGTGGGGATGTAGCATGGTCACATGGTGCGAGACTAGAAAGAGGGGGGCCAGTAAGTGGATGTCCAGGGCGAGCGGGACAAATGAGACACGGTGTGACCACCCATTCAGGAGCAATGATGGGTGGTGGGGGGCCTGTGTATGGGTGGCAGTTGGTGGCAACATGCAGTGAATGTGATACTGTGCATGGGTGACCGCCACACAACGACAGCAGAGGCTGACCACATGTTGCATGCCACACATGGATGGGCTGTGTAGGGTTGAACTACTGGTAGAGGTTTCGTATGACTGCGTTGGGGTTATGTAGTATAGATTTGCTTCAGAGTTGTAGGTGCTAAGGGTTACTAATGTTCCAGGTCCATAATCACTTAGTGGTTGCCCTGAATCTCACAGAATAGTTTGGTAACAGCCACGCGGCCAAAACATGTGGGCCAGAATACAGGCCTTAGCAAGAGGAGATCCAGCACCAGATATACCCATGTAAGGGGATATCATGGGCCTTGTAAGGTGCCAGTGTGGCCTGGAGAGTCTAGACATGGGCCGACAAGGGGATATCAGATAAGGGCCTGTAAGGTCTATGTGCACAGGAAAACATACACAGGAAACCACAAGTTACCAACATGTATGCTAGGCCTGGGCTCTGCAGAAACATAGCTGCACCATAGTTGGTGAGTATGGGAGGGGGGCCACGAGGGATTGTACAACATGAAAGAAGGGGTACAAAATAGGAAATAATAGGAAATAAGAGGGAGGGGGGAGAGGACACACAGGACTAGTTCTGAGGACTGCATGTAGAAAGAAACGGAAGCAGGAGACATATCTTTATATAGTATGCAGCTCATATTTTGGGGGGGATATGCTGTCATGAGGTGCCCAGTGCCCGATAGAACTCGTTTCCCCAATTTCCCACCTGTATCTGATCATCAGTTATCTAATAAACAGAGACTGTCTTTGCACCTGTACTGATATTTTGGTTCTGATCATTGCAGGTACATAGTCATATTATTAGGTTGCGGTCTAGTCGGTGAAAAACGGGCGCACAGCTGGCGGGACCACTAGGGCCACACGTGTAAGGGGGTGTCCTACGCGACGATACACTGCATCCTCGGGGGACATGCTGGGTGCGGTCAGGTTGTGGGTGATGATGGCCCTGGCTGGGGTGTGCGTCTGCACACAGAGTTGCTGTGGGGGGCCTCAGGGGGCGGACCACAGGGGGGCACCTTCATGGGGAGTGCACAAACATAGTAGGGTGCTACTACAGCCATGGCTCAGACACACGTGGATCAGTAACCCACGTGTGCCTGAGGGGGTATGTGATGGGGATGTCAAACAGCAAAGAGCACCCTCTAACGTATGCATCCCTGTGGCACCCAGGTGATCCATGCGCCATCGACCAGGAGGAGGAGCCACAGGCGGTGGCAGACGTGGCACCACCAAGCCCCGTTGACACTGGTGCGGAGGCAGGCAATGTGTGTGCGGAGGGCCAGGATGCACCCCTTGGTGATAGAGAGCTGGAGGTTCCAGACATCCCGGATGTGGACGCACCAATCAACACAGAGGGCACTGGGGATGTGCCTGCGGATGTGTGTGGGCAACACCGGAA